>CM072526.1:56061114-56155392 GCA_036898135.1 Oncomelania hupensis
TATTGTTGTTGTTGTTGTTGCTGTTGTTATAATTATCATTATTAATTTTTCCTCACCATTCCCACGCCCCCTCACCCCTCCTCCCGTTAAACCTATAGCCAGTACGTTAAGGAACCGAGTCAAGGTTTCAGGAGTACAGATGACAGGAATGAAGACTACTTGGAGGGATCCATGGCACGTAACAGAGTTACACCTTTTGTTGGCTAGTTGGTTGGCTGTTTATGTATGTATGTACGAATGTATGTATGAATGTATGCGTGTATATATGTATGTATGTATGTATGTACGAATGTATGCATGCGTATATGCATGTATGTATTTGTGTATGTATGTATGTATGTGTCATGGTAAAACTGTGGGAGAGGGGTCTGGGGCACCATGTTTTTTAGCCACGGGACAGACAGGTCACTGGTCAGGGCATTAGAACGAAGAAATTGAATAATCATGGGCACGTGCGTCCACAGTGAAGGTTTAGGAGATATACTCCAGGATTTAGCTGGAACTGGCATCTTTTGTGTTGGGTTCTGCGCACAAATAGATCGGGATAAGATAAGATAAGATAACAATTTTATTTAACAAGGGTAAAAGATTAAGCACTGGGTGTGCTTTTTTACATTCTGCCCTTGGGGCTTGTAACAATAGCAATTAGTATAACAAAATAACTTCATAACAATAATAACAGAATGTAACAATATAATTAAAATATGCGCACGTGCGCATCCACTCCTCTCTTCCGTTCCACATACACACCCAAACATACACACAACTTATGTAAAACAATCTAATGAAAGTTATGAGAGTAAGAACTCTTGCAAATTAGCTAATTAACTAAGTTCAACGTGCTGTAAAAGATTGTGTCTAAAGGATGTGTATTTAGTGACTGCACTGCGGAGAACTTCTGGAAAGTTATTCCATAAAGTGGAGCCTGAATATGACAGACTGGTTTTAAAAAGATCAATTCTTGGAAATGGGATATTTAGTTTGGTAGAAAATCTGGCAGTTTTCCTAGAAAATAGAGAAGAAAGATAGGAGGGTGTTTTACCAGAAAGGATCTTGTGCATGAACATTCCCTTATTAAATTTTAATCTGTTGGCAAGAGGTAGTATGTTGATCTGTTTGTAATCATTCAGAGAGATTTTGTTTTTAAGAATAACCATTTTGATTGCACGTTTGTGAATCCGAAATAAAGGCTTCATGGCATTGCTACTAGCGGAATCCCAAATAGTTGAAGAATAATCAATAAATGGTTGAATATATCCCAAATAGAATAGTTTACGAGACTGCAGATTTAAGTAATGTTTAATCCTTGATAATTGATAAGTCCTTCTGGAAATAGATCTACTAATATTTAAAATATGTTGCAACCAAGACAAATTATTGTCCAATGTTACGCCAAGAAGTTTATGGCACTGAACTTCTTCAACTGTTTTGTTGCAAAGTTTTAAGGGAGGGAGTTTCATAGAAGAACTTTGCCTTTTTTGTCTAGTTGTAAATAGCATGGATTTAGTTTTGTCTGGATTAAGCGTCATGTGATTGAATTCAGCCCATTCCTGTAGTTCATTTGCCCCTATTTGTAATGAGGAGCCTAAATTATGTAGTTCTGTATCCTTGGAGTGTAATGTGGTGTCATCAGCAAAGAGTTCACAAGAAGTAGATATATGAAGGGGAAGATCATTTATACAGACAGAAAATAATAAAGGCCCTAAAATCGATCCTTGGGGTACTCCAGTAGAAACAGCCTGAAACTGTGATTTTTTATTATTAATGAAAACGCACTGCTCTCTGTCAGAAATGAAAGATTTTAGGAGATCAAGCGGTTTAAAGCTAATGCCATATAATTGTAATTTGCGTAATAGGAGGTCATGGTCAATTACATCAAAAGCTTTTGCGAAGTCAACGAATAATGCTCCGGAAAATGTGTGCTCATTAATATTATTAAGCCATTGCTCTATCATAGATGTAAGAGCTGTATGACAAGAATGCTTAGCCCTGAAGCCAGATTGATTTTGATGGAACAGGTTGTTTTTTGTGAAGTGGTCTAGAATATGGTTGTTAATGTGTTTTTCAAGCGGTTTAGATATGATAGAAAGAATTGAAATGGGTCTATAATTTGATGGGTCAGAACTATCACCAGACTTAAAAATCGGAATAACTTTACCTTGTTTAAACATGATAGGAAAACATGATTTGTCAATGCATAAATTGTATATATAAGTTAAAGTTTCAGAAATAAGCAGAGCAGACAGTTTTAATATTTTACCATCTAATTCATCAACTCCTCTTGAATTTGTTTGCTTAAGGTTTCTTAATGTTTTATAAACAAATTCATTTGACAAAAAAGGAATACAGGTTTTGTTTTTAATGTTTTTGGACTGACAAAATTCAGTTAATTTATGTAAATTATTTTCTTTTGATTTGTCAACAGTTATAATTCTATCAGCTGTTTTGACAAAATGTAAATTCAGTGTATCAGGGGAAATATTTTTAATTACTGTAGATGAAGGTGATTTGTTTGTTAAATGATTAATTGCTTTCCAAATCATTTTAGAACTGTTTTTGGATGATATTAAATTTTTAATATATGATTTCTTTTTTTTTTCTTTTGAGTGAAGGTACTGCATTTCTCTGTTTTTTTATATTCATTTTCATTACCATGTCTTTTTAAATAGTCTCTATGATTAATAGCTTGTTGTAATTCACTGTCAAGCCAGTTGGGTTTAGAATAGTATTTAACTCGTTTTTGTTTCGGGAGAAGACGGGAGGTACAGGCGGAGGAAACATTAAGCTGTTGGACCGTATGTTGTCGAAGTGGGACTTCACGGGAGGCAAGCAGATTTGGGGGGCTGTCTTATGCTCTCATCCGTATGTGTGATTTCTTAGGATCTGCCCATGTTGTGTTTCAAGAGACATCTCTTGTCGGTAAGTAAGATTTGGCCGCTGTTTTCTTGTCCCTAAACGATCGTCAAAGAGAGAATGGGGAGAAAAAATATTTAGGGAGGGGATGTAGAAAAAAACATGAGAGAGATGTGTAACGTAAATTGTATATTTTTAACCTTTTATTAAAATATGTAAAAATATTGTAAAAATGTTTTATGTGCCTGTGACAGACCTTTGTCTTTAGAACACATTTTGTTTGCATGCTCTATTATTGCCCCTATTTTACCGCTGGAGATGAATGACAAAACTTCCTTAAAAGAAATTAATTATCCTTTGTGTATTACCCTAGCGAAAATAAACTTTGATTCACCTGTTGCAAGATTAATATAATCGTTTAATTTTGTGTGTGTGTTTTTTTTTTGTCTTATCATCTTCATGAGTTAAGACAATAAAATCAACAACAACATTAAAATATGTTATTTGTTATCAATATTGTATCTGGAAAATTTTTCTTTTCAATACATAATTTTTATAAATGATATTATTTTAGTTAAACAGTCAGCAAGATTAGAGAGACAAAGAGAGGTGGGATGTAAATTGTTCAAAACGATGTAAAAGAACCAAAATGTATGTTAAATATTGTTAAAATTGTATGATTGTTGCATTTTGTATATTGGTATGAGTTTTGTGAAATGGAAAAAAATGTGAATATAAGAACCATGTAAATTTTTCTTCAGGGAAGGAGGAGAGCAGTGTAACGAACACGTTTCGTACACGTTCCTGTAAGAAGACGTTATGACGTCCTGCTTGATGAACAGGAATAATATTATTTTTGTTACAGAAATATAACAATCTCTGATTTATTATTTTTTCCATTAATTTGCAAACGTGTGATGTTAATGCAATTGGTCTATACTTATTTATAGATTTTGATGTTTTACCTTGTTTCCGGTCCTGATTTGGCTCGGAAGAGTCCGCTGGACCTAAAGCAACAATTATGTAATGTTTTACCTTGTTTTAAAATGGGAATTATTACTGACTGTTTCCAATAATACGTACAATTCCACTTTTCCAACATTTTTGGAAAAGTGAATGCAATAATTTTTTTCCATTTTAAAGGTAAATGATTTAACATTTGATATGAAACGCCATCAATACCAACTGCAGAATTATTATTTACAAATGAATCTAATGTATCTAATACTTCTTCAAAAGTAATGGGACTATTTATATATAAATTATTGTCGGGTAAAGGGTCTTTATATTCCTCCTTATTTTCACTATCAATTCTACATTTTAAAATATTTTCACTTAAATTATTTGTTAAACTATTTTCTGAGAAAAAATTTACAAATGCTTCTGCCTTATCTGTCGAAGAAGGAAATAAGGTATTTTCTAATTTTACCGGATATAGTTGTGATCTATAAATATGTTTAATATCTCTTACTTTTTTCCATACTTTGTGCAAATCTTTAGATTCTAATACTTCTTTTTTTCAAAATTCAATCCAGTGGTCCTTTTTAGCTTTTGCAATTACTCTGCTACATTGAATTTTAGCCAGTTTCATTTCTGAAAAATTTGCTTCTGTCTTATTTTTAATACAGTTTTTAAATTTTTCTTTTTTCTTTTTTACTGCGTTTTAACAGTCATCATTCCACCATGAATTTTTATGCCGTTCAATATGTTTCTTTGTTTGAACTTTCGGAATGAAATGATCAGCAGCTTGTAAAATTACTTCTCTAAATTTTTCATAGAAAATGTTTATATCCTCTGTAAAATTTCATTACATGGAAAAACATTTAAATAAATATAAAACATTTCCCAGTTTGCACGATTATATAAAAATTTTGGAATTTTGTCTTCAACATCAGTTTCATTAGTACTTACAATTTGATTTAAATCAATCAAAATCGGTAAATGGTCACTACCTAAACAGTCTTCCTCAATATGCCATTTGCAATTTAATGCAATATTACCTGACAAAAGAGACAAATCTATTGCTGTAGGTCTATGAGACGAAATGTCTGGTATTCTTGTCACATTACCATCATTTAATAATACTAATTTTGAATCAACAATATTTTCAACTAAACGATTACAAGTAACGATCTTGCAATCTTTTTCCCATAATGGTGAGTGAGCATTAAAATCTCCTAAAATGGCCCAATTACCCTTAGAAAAATCAAAGTTCTTAATCCAATCAGAATTGTCATTTTTAGGACCATTTGGGAAATAAACTGATAATACATTAATTATACAACTATCGCTTATCTTAACACATGCTCCAGTAGCGTATACATCTTTAGTGTCTTTGTCAACAGGAAACGATTCAATTGATGAATATGATAAATCACACCTGATATAAATTGCAGACTGAATTTTCATATTTCCAGGATTAAAACTAAATAATGGAGGATAGTAGTAATTATCCAGTTTAGGTAATTTAAATTTCTGAACACACAATGACAGCAGTGCCAAAACACAACATGTTTCGTGTTCAATAAAATGTTTAAAATATAGTAAGTTGGTAGATATAGAACTGTTCCATTGTGTTACGTTGAAACGCAAACGAAAGTATGTCTGAAACGCGCACGATAGATCTAATCGTTTCGTTTTGCAAAGTATTCAATAATGGAGTTTATTTACCTTTGATTTGAGTTTGCATTGTTGTTAGGAGAGGCTTTGTATAACGTTGATAATTTGCGTTAGTCGATATTATTGGAGAATTCTCTGGACCCGCTTGTTTACTATCGATCGAAATTTCGGGATAAAAGTCGAAGTAAGAGAACGTTCCGGGTATGTGTAGAAATATGTATGACGTAAGTCAGTGATGACGATCTTTAATTCTGATTGGTTGTAATGCGTCATTTCTAGAACGTCCTGTCGTCATCTCGATCGAGAGAAAAAATTATAATAATTAATAATAATAATAATTAATAATAATAATAATAATAATTACTGTATTTATAATGCGCTTATCTTATAATAATTATAACTCTAAGCGCGCACTCACAACTCACGCACGCATGTGCACGCTTTAGACAATGACACATGTAACAATTACGCAAAAAATACATTCACTCAAATATACTCATACCACAAACAGACCAGACACTATATGTAAGAGACAGCTGGCGATGGGGTGCGTAGTGAGGTCATAGTGTTAGAACTGCTTGAAAAGGTAAGTTTTGAGGGCAGACTGGAAGGAGGTGGGAGAGGGTTTCTGACGGAGAGAGAGTGGAAGAGTATTCCAGATGGCTGGGCCGTAGACAGAGAAGGAGCGGGACCCGAACGTGCTGAGTTTGGAGCGAGGAATGCGGAGGCGGAGAGGGTCGGAGGCAGAGCGAAGAGAGCGAGAGGGAATGTATGGGTGAAGTAAGTCAGAGAGATAGAGAGGAGCGGAGTTGTTGAGGGACTTGTAGCAGAGAGACAAGGTCTTGTATTGAATGCGTTGGGAGATGGGAAGCCAGTGTAGGGCTTTGAGCAAGGGAGTGACGTGGTCAGATTTCTTCTTTCTGAGGACGAGGCGGGCAGTATTGTTTTGAACGCGTTGGAGAGGGAGAGTGGTGGAGCGGGGAAGGCCGGAAAGAAGGGAGTTGCAATAGTCGATGCGAGACAGGATGAGGGAGACAGCAAGTTTGGTGGCAGCTTCAGTGGTGAGGTATTTTCTGATCTGACTGATTCGACGGAGGTGGAAGTAGCAGGCCCGGGCGGTTGCAGAGACAAAGCTAGTCATTGAGAGAGAAGAGTCAAGGATAACGCCAAGGTTCTTGGCAGAGTCAGAGAGAGGGATAGAGGTACCGTCAAGCTGAAGATGGAGAGAGGAGGGGAGCTGAGGGAGTTTCTGGCGTGTGCCTACCAGCATGGCTTCCGTTTTGTCGTCTGTTACACTCTGTTCGATGATGATGTTTTCTATCGGTATCTGATTCAGCCCCGATGCTTGAATTCCTGATAGTTGTGTAACTCAGATTCGTTTATTCACACAGCCCGTCCAAACAGCATACAAGTCACAAAGTCGACGTATGAAGTTTTCCACTTTTATTCAGCACACACCAACAACTGCATACAATTCTCAATTCAACTCAACAACTTTCACAGCAACTCTTCTAATCACTATCAACAACTTTACTCTCTCAACAATAATCTCGGCACACGATTAAATAACCTCTCTCTCTTTTCTGGAACAATTGGGTACATGGTAGAAATGACGCACTGCCACCAATCGAACTAAAGATCGTCATCACTGGCTTACGTCATTACACATTTCTTCTCCTTCCGGATCGTTCCTTCAAATTTCTACAATTATCCCGAATCTTCGATCGATAGTAAACAAGCCGATCCAGAAGACTCTACAACAATATCGACTAACGAAAATTATCAACGTTATACAAAGCCTTTCCTAACAACAATGTAAACTCAAATCAAAGGTAAATAAACTCTATTATTGAATACTTTGCAAAACGAAACGATTAGATCTATCGTGCGCGTTTTAGACATACTTTCGCTCGTTTCAACGTAACATAACCCCCCACTCAAGAAGAAATTTACTTAATTTCTTTCAACAACGTTGAAACGTAATGCACAAACAAAGTACAGAATTAAGACTTATCTCAGCCTGTCTGAACACTATCAACGTTCTCAGCTCATTCACACAGAGTCAATGGTTTTCATCTTCAAATCTGCCTGGATATTGTCAATGTTCACAGTTCATTCACACAGAGTCAATGTTTCTCATCTGCAAATCTTTCTGGATACTGTCAATGTTCACAGATCATTTACCCAGTCAACGTTTTTCATTTTCAAGTCTGTCATTACCAATATTCTTAGTTCGTCCACACAGTCAATGTTCTTTCAACCGCAATGAAACGACGCCCTCGTCAGTAGCGGTCGTCATCGGCCCAGGGTCAAAGACAGTGATCTCGTGGGCTTTCCTGGAGTCAGTGCATCCTCCGTTGTCTCCCTCTCCCGTCGGATGTCCGACGCAGTCGACGTTGTCAGCTCCCAGAATGTATTCGCTGGGTCTCACGGTCAGGTTGGCTTCTGCGGGACGGTGGAATAGCTCCCTCAAGGTCTGCAGATGCTCCTTCCAGGTCTGGGTGTGGACTTCATGTTCGACCAAAGTCGTAGAGCCTGGGACATCACTGAAGCTATGGGGAAATTCGCCCATAAGGTCCTTGAGCTCCATCTTTTGACCTTCCGTCAAGCGTGGTCCTAGCTTAACATCATTGATGCCTTTTTTGCTATGGAAGTCTCCCAGTTCCAACAGTTCTTCGCTGTTAAAGCTGTCGTCGGTCACAGCTGCTGTTGCTGCATGTACAGTCTCTGGCGGCCTCTCCACGTACAGCTTAAGGAGGTTGGCGTGGTATATTTTGGAATGCTGGCCGACCTTCACCTTGTAGTCGTTGATCCCCACCACGGTCTCCACTTCGTACGGGCCTTTCCACTGCATCAGCAACTTATTATGATCAGTAGGTAGCAGCACCAGCACTTTGTTGCCAGGTTTAAACTTCCTGTTCACAGCCCTACGATCATAGTAGTGCTTTCCACAGTCCTGGGACTTCTTCAGGTTTTCTCTGGCTATCTCGAGAGTCTGCTCCAGCTTCTCCCGTAGCTCAAACACGTACTGGTAGCTGTTCTTCACCTCTGGGGTGTCTACTTCTTTCGTCCACAGTTCTTTTAGGATGTGCATCGGCCCTCGGATGGTTCTTCCGTACAGCAGCTCGAACGGAGAAAAGCCGGTGGACTCCTGTGGTACTTCTCTGTAGGCGAAAAGTAAGGCGTTGATGTAGCGATGCCATTGTCTGGGCTGCTCGCTGCACAGTTTCTTCAGGGTGGTCTTCAGCGTAGCATTGAACTTCTCGACAAGCCCGTTGCACATCGGATGGTAGGGTGTCGTAGTCAAATGCCGGATGCTCAGCAGTCTGTTGACCTCCTTCATGCAGTCAGAGACGAACTGCGTCCCGAGGTCTGTCAGGATCTCTTCAGGCACTCCAAGTCTACTGAACATGTCCACCAGTGCCTCTGCTACAGTTTCAGTGTCAATCTTCTTCAGTGGCACTGCTTCTGGGTACCGAGTCGCATAGTCTACTAAAGTCAGTACCCATCGATGACCTTCTTCACTCGGAGGTCTTATTTCGCCGATTAAGTCTAAGTCCACCCTCTTGAAAGGTCGGTCGATCAGAGGCATCCTCTGCATAGGCACTTTCGGGACCCTTCCTCGAGGTATGGTCTTCTGGCAAATGTCACATGATCGGCAGAAACGGCTGACGTCCGCATGAAGTCCTGGCCAGTAGAACACCGCCTGGATTCTGTCCGACGTCTTCTTGATACCTAGGTGACCTCCCATGATTGAGTCATGTGCTACTTCCATCACTTGGCGCCTTAGGGGTAACGGTACCAAGACTTGACGTAGTGATTTCCCTCCGTTGACCCTCGGGTGCTGGAAGATTCGATACAGGATCTTAGCCTTCACCTCAAAATAGACCGTACCACTGCCTTTGGTCACGTGGTCTTGGCGGTTCCTGTACTTGTTTAAAGTGCTATCAGCTTCCTGGAGCTGGATCAGCTTATCTCTGTCCACGATGGCAGCTTTAGAGTTGTCGGCGACCTTCAGTGGCGTAGACGTCTTGTCTCTCTTGGCCTGGGCCCTGGTAGTAACGGCACCGACGATCTCTGGTCGGCAGGGCTGAGCCGGAGTAACCACATTGTCCCATAGCAACTCTGTAAGGTCTCTATCGGGAAATGGCAATGGATCCTCCTCCACAACTTCGACGTGTTGAGTTGAGGCAGGACTCCACTCTGGATCGGGGTCGTCGGGTCGTCTCGCGCCGTCGATGTTCCCGATCATCAAATCGTATAGCGGCTTTTTCAGGCAAACCGCTTCTACCTCGCCTATGTAGAAAGGGGTGTTGACATGAATTTTTGCAACTGGCGCTTTTACACATTTGCTGTCGGCCATGAGTGTCCATTTAGAATCGCCAGTGAACTGTTCTTTAGCGATTAGGTCTTCTCTGACGATGACCCCACTACAGCCAGAGTCTCTTAAAACAGTCACTTCATGATTTCCGACGCGTCCCTTGGAAACAGGCATGTTCTGGACGGTCACAGCTGCGCTGGCGACGACGGGGATGGATTTCCCGTTGGCAAGGAGAAGTTGGCCATCGGTTATGCACTCTTGCACGTCGGCAGGGGTAGCTGTGCGCTCGGTCTCACTCGGAAGAATGACGCTCCCGCCGCACACTTGATGGTCAGATCTACTGGTTTGCCGTTGATTGGAGAACCGCCTCTGCCGGTTGCCCGCCGCTGAATTGTCCGTACTGCTCCGCTGTCCGCTACTTTTGTTTTGAGGACAGTTAGCCGCTCTGTGGTCTGTAGCGTTGCAGGTGAAACAGCCCCTTGAATGCCCTTCCCTGGGAGGAGGCGTGGAGTCTGTCTGTCTCTGGCTCGTCTGGCTTCCCTGGATCTGGTTCACATGGTTTCCAGTCTTCTGAAAATGTTTCGTCGCGCTGGGTGGCCCCAGGGTTTTCCCATGAGCGATGAGATATCTTTCAGCAGCCTCAGTCACATCTTTAAGCGTCTGCAGCTTTTGTTCTTCTAAGTGGGTCGCTAGGTCCTTGTGACAGGCATTGAGAAATTGTTCTTTCACAATCAGGTCATGGAGACTGTCGTAAGACTTCATTTCGCCTGATAACTCCACCCACTTGTGTAGATATGACGACAGGCGCTCCACAAACTGCTTTGGCGTCTCGCCTGACTTAGGCCGGCATTCACGGAAGCGTTTACGGTAGCCCTTCTCTGTAAAGTTGTAGCACTGCAATAGGGCCTCTTTCAAGACGTCGTAGTCTTTAGCGTCATCGTCCGACAATCTGGTGTAGACGTCGAGTGCTTCTCCCGTCAGAAGTGCACTTAGTCGAATCGCCCAGTCTTGAGGTTGCCAGTTAGAGCTTTTGGCAAACCTTTCAAATCTCGCCAAATAACTGTCGATCTGGTCCTTCCCGTCGACGAAAGCTGGCAATTTTGGAGCCATGTGGTCGCTGACGACTTGTGGCGCATGCTGATTGTTTTGGATACGCGCCAACTCCAGCTGGTACTGACGATCAGCTTCTAGTCGTCTTTCTTCCATCTCTCTTTCTTCTCGGCGTCGCTGCTCTTCTGCTTCTCTTTCTTGACGCCGCTCTTCTCTTTCTTCTCGGCGACGCTGCTCTTCTAATTCTCTTTCTTCACGGCGACGCTCATCTTCTCTTTCTTCACGCTGACGTTGTTCTTCTCTTTCTTGTATTCTCTCCTGAGACTTGACGTACTCCGTCAGCTGTTTGCCTTTTAGATTCAGTTGCATCCCTTTCTGCCAGAAGTCAGCCATCTTGATGCTTCTGGAAAGTTCTTTTCCTAGAAAGTTCTTGACTGTAGAGTTCTTTTTTTTCTGGAAAGTTCTTGACTGTGCTGTACCTTTCTAGACTGTTCTAGAACAGCACGCTTTCTGCAGTAGCGCTGATGCTTGTCACTAGTCGCCTTCGCTGACGCAGGCCCCGCTGTCCTCGTCGTATGCGACGCTGCACCACGCTGGTGTTGATGTACACGCTCCTGTGCTGAAGTAGACGCGACGTCCACTCGTCGCTCTCTCTAATACTGGCGATGTAGCTCCGAGACTGTCCCTCGACGTAGTCTAACGGCAGCAACGTAGTCCCGATCTGTTGTTCGCTCACGAAGCAACTCTTCAGCGACTACACGCCCTTGCAGTCAACCCGAACCTATCGGTGATGTAGTCCCAGTATGTTGGCCCCTCTCGACGCAACTCGTTGGCGGCTACCCTCGATGACTGCCTCTCGTAACGTTGACTCGCTTGTTGTAGCAGTTGAACCCTTGGCTATGGCGTGAATCCCGGCTTGGCCCCCAAAATGTTACACTCTGTTCGATGATGATGTTTTCTATCGGTATCTGATTCAGCCCCGATGCTTGAATTCCTGATAGTTGTGTAACTCAGATTCGTTTATTCACACAGCCCGTCCAAACAGCATACAAGTCACAAAGTCGACGTATGAAGTTTTCCACTTTTATTCAGCACACACCAACAACTGCATACAATTCTCAATTCAACTCAACAACTTTCACAGCAACTCTTCTAATCACTATCAACAACTTTACTCTCTCAACAATAATCTCGGCACACGATTAAATAACCTCTCTCTCTTTTCTGGAACAATTGGGTACATGGTAGAAATGACGCACTGCCACCAATCGAACTAAAGATCGTCATCACTGGCTTACGTCATTACACATTTCTTCTCCTTCCGGATCGTTCCTTCAAATTTCTACAATTATCCCGAATCTTCGATCGATAGTAAACAAGCCGATCCAGAAGACTCTACAACAATATCGACTAACGAAAATTATCAACGTTATACAAAGCCTTTCCTAACAACAATGTAAACTCAAATCAAAGGTAAATAAACTCTATTATTGAATACTTTGCAAAACGAAACGATTAGATCTATCGTGCGCGTTTTAGACATACTTTCGCTCGTTTCAACGTAACATCGTCGTTCAGTTTAAGTTTGTTTGCTGTCATCCAGTCCTTCACGTCTTCACAGCAGTCGGCCGTGCGAGTCAGGAGTGCCTGAATGTTGTCAGGTTTGTCTTTGTCTTGTAGTTGTGAGTCGTCAGCATAGAAGTGGTGGTTTATGTGATGAGACTGGATGATGTTGGTCAGAGGGGAGGTGTAGAGTGTAAAAAGGACCGGACCCAGGACAAATCCCTGAGGAACTCCGCAGGAGAGCCTAACTGGGTCAGAGGATATGCCATCGATGATAACGGACTGCCGTCTGTCGGAGAGGTAGGAAAGAAACCAGGAGTGAGCGGAGTCAGTGATGCCAAAGGAGTGTTGAAGGCGGTGGAGGAGGATAGAATGGTCAATAGTGTCGAAGGCGGCAGAGAGATCGAGTAGGGTAAGAAGGGAGATGTTGCCTGAGTCAGTTGAGAGAAGAAGATCGTTCAGAATATGTAAAAGGGCTGTTTCAGTGCTGTGGTGCTTGCGATAGGCAGACTGGAAGGGACTGAGGAGATTGTTGATGGTGAGGTGAGCGTTGAGCTGGTTGAGGACAACCTTTTCAAGAAGCTTAGACAGAAAAGAGAGATTGGAGACTGGGCGATAGTTTTTGAGGTCATTTGGGTCAAGGTTGTGTTTTTTGAGGAGAGGGCGAACGATGGCAGACTTGAAGATATCAGGAACGGAGCCAGTTTCTAGAGAGGTGTTGATGATATTGGTGATGAAAGGCAGAAGTTTTGGGAGACCGTCCAAATACAGGGAAGCTGGGAGGGGGTCTAGTTCACAGGTTTTGAGAGACATAGTCTTTATGATTTTGAGAACTTCTGCCTGAGAGAGAGAGCGGAAAAATGAGAGGGGGGTGCCTGTGAAGGGGGAGTCAGGAGGGCAAGGCGGAGATGGTAGAATGTCAAGTGTGTTGCGCAGAGATTGAATTTTGTCAGAGAAATAGGTGGAAAAGGCGGATGGGAGTTCTTCTTTTTTGTGTGTGTTGGGGAGTGGAGATTCTTTAGGTGTGCCTAAGAGTTTGTTCATCGTAGCGTAGAGAGTTTTGGAAGAAGTGGATTCTAGGATTTTGTTTTGGAGGTGTTTGCGTTTGGCATCAGAGATCAGTCTGCAGACTTTGGATCTGATGGTTTGGAAAATCTGTCTGTGAACGGTTAGGCCAGATAGGCGCCAACGGCGCTCAGCTTGCCGACGCTCACGCTTGGCCGTTGCTATCTCATGGGTGAGCCAGGGGGAAGGGAGTCGGTCGGGCCTGGAGCAGGAGGTGACAGGGGCATGGTTGTCAAGAAGTTTACGGAGAGAGGAATCAAAGTGAGATGCAAGATCAGAGGAGGAAGAGTCAGAGAGAAGGTCGACAGCTTCGGCGAAGAAGATCTCACGGTTGACAGGTTTTAGTTTGCGGCGAGAGACAAGGAGTTGTTGTTTGTGAGGGGGAGGTAGATTGAGGAAGACGAGAATAGCGAGGTGGTCGGAGGGGAGTACAGAGGAGATGTCAGAGTCGAGAAAGAGTTTATCGGAGGTGCGAGTGATGATCCAGTCAATGGTGTGGCCAAGACGGTGAGTAGGTTGTGTGATGTGTTGTGTAAGATTGTGGTTTGAAAGTGACCTGCATAGGCGTTTTGTGTCCGGGTGATCAGGTTTGTCAAAGTGAAAGTTGAAATCACCAAGGAGGATGTGTTTGCCGGATCGTGTGCTGTAATGGTCGAGGAGGAGGTCAAATTCAGTAAAGAACATAGAGTTGGTGAGTTTGTTTTGGGAGCTAGGCGGAGGGCGATAGATGCAGGAGAAAATGACTGAGTGGCCGGGGAGTGTTGCTTTGGCCTCGACATATTCAAATGAGGGATGTGTGAAGGGCAGAGATTGAGTGAAAGAGAGGTGAGCAGAAAGGCAGTCCCTGTAAATGATGGCAATGCCGCCTCCCCTGGAAGCGCGCGGAAAGGAGGCAAGTCGGTAGCCACTCGGAGTGGCGCTTGCGATAGTAGGTTCGTCACCCACTGGCCGGAGCCATGTTTCAGTTATCAGACAATATCTAGGTCATTGTCGGAGATGAAATCCGAAATCACGTCGGCCTTGCCATCTTTGCAGATAGACTGAGCATTGAATAGACACAGTTTCAGGTTAGAGGAATGATGGGAAAAAGAGGTGGGAGAAGCAGACGATGACGAACACGCGTGGGGTGGTGGGGGAGTGTGGGGGGATGGAGTGGGAGGGGGAGGGATTGGAGAAAAAGAGGAAGAGCAAGGGGAGGAAGGTGAGGGGGTAGAAAGAGGGGATGGAGGGGAAGTGTAGGGGGATTGGGTGGGAGGGGGAGGGATGTAAGAAGGAGAGGATGAGAGAGAGAGGGGTGAGGAAGGCAAGGAAGCAGAAAGAGGAGAGGGTAGTAGAAGAAGACGGAGAAAGAGCAGACGCAGAAGAGGACGAAAGTGAAGGAGGGGGGTGCTGGTGTGAAGAGAGGCATGGAGAAGAAAGAAGAGGAAGAAGGGTGGCAAGAAAAGAAGGAAGTGGAGAAAATGAAGAGAAATAGGAAGAAGTGTGGGAGGAGAAGGGTGACAGAACAAGAGCAGGGGGGAGGAGAGAGGTGGAGGGGGGACGGATAAAGAAGAAGGAGTGGGGGTAGGAGTGTGTTTTGATCGGCGTGCACCGCGTCGATGTTTGCCTCCTCGGTTCCCGCGTCTTTTCATCCGTATTGCGCGTAGCGCGTTTTCGACTGTGTCTGTACTAGCCGTGTAGTGGTTGTCGTGGCGGTTGAGAAGCATTAGCTGATCACGCGTGTACTGAATAAGCATCCTTGTTTGTTTGTTTGTATGTTTACAAGAGAACAGTGGAGAGAAGGAGAAGGGTGCAGAGAAATGGACAGGGGAGATGTGCGTTAAGGTGTGAGTGTGTGTTGGGGTTTGTGTACGTGAGCGGATGCGTGTGTAAGAATATGAAATAACAACACACGAAAAATCCCTAGAACAGAGAACAGTGGAGAAAAAGAAGGGTGCAGAGAGATGGACAGGGGGAATGTGGGTTAAGGCGTGAGTGTGTGTTGGGGTTAGTGTGCCGGTGCGTGTGTGTTGGAATCTGAAAGTAACAACACACAAAATATCCCTAGAACAGACTTACAGAGACAGACACAGATAACGACACAGCTACAAGAACAATCACATGTGGAGAGAAAGAGAAAGGTGCAGGGAGATGGACAGGGGAGATGTGCGTTAAGGTGTGAGTGTGTGTTGGGGTTTGTGTGCAGGTGCGTGTGTGTTGGAACATGAAATAACAACCCACGAAATATCCCTAGAACAGAGAACAGTGGAGAGAAAGAGAAGGGTGCAGAGAGATGGACAGGGGGGATGTGGGTTAAGGTGTGAGTGTGTGTTAGGGTTTGTGTGCGGGTGCGTGTGTGTTGGAATATGAAATAACGACACACGAAAAATTCCTTGAACAGAGAAAAACACGGATAATGACACAGCTACAAGAGCAAGCACATTTGACAGCTATTCAATTCACTCTTACAACAGCCAGAGTACACGAACACGAGGAGGAGAAGGTGTGAAAAAAAAAAGAGGGAGGAAGGCTAGAGAATCACAACGATTACAACACGAAGTACTTCACACTGACTAGTAGGGACTATAAGCTGAGTCACGCTCTGCTGGTCACTGACCCACGTGTAACAATGAACGAAAAAAATGGCGAGAACAGAAATTTTAAACAACACACACTATTAACTACGATACCACTGGAACAGCAGACGGATCCAACGAAACAAGTTGACAATCCTCATCAGCACACTCAGACACAGCACTTAGCAAACTTTCAGCACACAAACATTCAATGATCCCAGTGAAAAAGCACTTATTATTCGAGCACGCTTGACACACGGCTGCCTCCTGAAACAAGATGGCGCAACTGTGTGTGGGTAGAGATTGTTGTTGATAGTGAGTTGGAAAGTAAAGAGTAAGAGTTGAGTTGAGAATTGTATGCAGTTGTTGATGTGTGCTGAATAAAAGTGGAAAACTTCATACGTCGACTTTGTGACTTGTATGCTGATTGAGCGGGTTGCGTGAATAAACGAATCTGAGCTACACTCATCAGTACTTCAGCATTGGGGCTTAATCCACTACTGATAGAAAACACCAACATCAAACCGAGTGTAACATTTTGGGGGTCAAGCCGCGATTCACGCCATAGCCAAGGGTTCCACTGCTACAACAAGCGAGTCAACGTTACGAGAGGCAGTCATCGAGGGTAGCCGCCAACAAGTTGCGTCGAGAGGGGCCAACATACTGGGACTACATCCGATAGATTCGGGTTGACTGCAAGGGCGTGTAGTCGCCGAAGAGTTGCTTCGTGAGCGAACAACAGATCGGGACTACGTGGCTGCCGCAAGACTACGTCGAGGGACAGTCTCGGAGCTACATCGCCAGTATTAGAGAGAGCGACGCGCGGACGTCGAGTCTACTTCAGCACAGGAGCGTGTACATCAACACCAGCGTGGTGCAGCGTCGCATACGACGAGGACAGCGGGGCCTGCGTCAGCGAAAGCGACTAGTGGCAAGCATCAGCGCTACTGCAGAAAGCGTGCTGTTCTAGAACAGTCTAGAAAGGTACAGCACAGTCAAGAACTTTCCAGAAAAAGAACTCTCCAGTCACGAACTTTCCAGAAAAGAACTTTCCAGAAAAGAACTTTCCAGAAAAGCATCAAGATGGCTGACTTCTGGCAAAAAGGGGTTGAACTAAATCTAAAAGGCAAACAGCTGACTGAGTACGTCAAATGCCAGGAGAGAATATTGAGTGAAGAAAGAGAAGAACAGCGACGGCGCGAAGAAAGAGAATTGGAAGAGAAGCGTCTAGAGAAAGAGATAGAATTAGAAGAGAAGCGTCTAGAAATTGAACAGCAGCGGCAAGAAAAAGAAGAGCAACGACGTCGTGAAGAAAGAGAAATAGAGGAGCAGCGACGCCAAGAAGAAAGAGAGTTCGAGCTGAAGCGTCTTGAAGGTGAGCGTCAGTACCAGCTAGAGTTGGCGCGTATCCAAAACAATCAGCATGCGCCACAAGTTATCAGTGACAACAAAGCTCCAAAATTGCCAGCGTTTGTCGACGGGAAGGACCAGATCGACAGTTATTTGGCGAGATTTGAAAGGTTTGCCAAAAGCTCTAACTGGCAACCTCAAGACTGGGCGATTCGACTAAGTGCACTTCTGATGGGGCAAGCACTCGACGTCTACACCAGATTGTCGGACGATGACGCTAAAGACTACGACGTCTTGAAAGAGGCCCTATTGCAGTGCTACAACTTTACAGAGAAGGGCTACCGTAAACGCTTCCGTGAATGTCGGCCTAAGTCAGACGAGACGCCAAAGCAGTTTGTGGAGCGCCTGTCGTCATATCTACACAAGTGGGTGGAATTATCAGGCGAAAGAAAGTCTTACGACAGTCTCCATGACCTGATCGTGAAGGAGCAATTCCTCAATGCCTGTCACAAGGACCTAGCGACCCACTTAGAATTACAAAAGCTGCAGACGCTTAAAGATGTGACTGAGGCTGCTGAAAGATATCTCATCGCTCATGGGAAGACCCTGGGGCCACCCAGCGCGACGAAACATTTTCAGAAGACTGGAAACCATGGGAACAAGATCCAGGGGAGTCAGACGAGCCAGAGACACACGGACTCCACACCACCTCCCAGGGAAGGGCATTCAAGAGGCTGTTTCACCTGCAACGCTACAGACCACAGAGCGGCTAACTGTCCCTCAAAACAAAAGTAGCGGACAGCGGAGCACTACGGACAATGCAGCGGTGGGCAACCGACAGAGACGTTTCTCCAATCAACGGCAAAACAGTAGATCTGACCATCAAGTGTGCGGCGGGAGCGCCATTCTTCCGAGTGAGACCAAGCGCACAGCTACTCCTGCGGACGTGCAAGAGTGCATGACCGATGGCCAACTTCTCCTTGCCAACGGAAAATCCATCCCCGTCGTCGCCAGCGCAGCTGTGACCGTCCAGAACATGCCTGTTTCAAAGAGACGCGTCGGAAATCATGAAATGACTGTTCTAAGAGACTGGCTGCAGTGGGGTCATCGTCAGAGAAGACCTAATCGCTAAAGAACAATTCACTGGCGATTCTAAATGGACACTCATGGCCGACAGCAAATGTGTGAAAGCGCCAGTTGCGAAGATTCATGTCAACACCCCTTTCTACATAGGCGAAGTAGAAGCGGTTTGCCTGAAGAAGCCGCTATACGATTTGATGATCGGGAACATCGACGGCGCGAGACGACCCGACGACCCCGATCCAGAGTGGAGTCCTGCCTCAACTCAACACGTCGAAGTTGTGGAGGAGGATCCATAGCCGTTTCCCGATGGAGACCTTACAGAGCTGCTACGGGACAATGTGGTTACTCCGGCTCAGCCCTGCCGACTAGAGATCGTCGGTGCCGTTACTACCAGGGCCCAGGCCAAGAGAGACAAGACGTCTACGCCACTGAAGGTCGCCGACAACTCTAAAGCTGCCATCGTGGACAGAGATAAGCTGATCCAGCTCCAGGAAGCTGATAGTACTTTAAACAAGTACAGGAACCGCCAAGACCACGTGACCAGTGGCACGGTCTATTTTGAGGTGAAGGCCAAGATCCTGTACAGAATCTTCCAGCACCCGAGGGTCAACGGAGGTAAACCACTACGTCAAGTCTTGGTACCGTTACCTCTAAGGCGCCAAGTGATGGAAGTAGCGCATGACTCAATCATGGGAGGTCACCTAGGCATCAAGAAGACGTCAGACAGAATCCAGGCGGTGTTCTACTGGCCAGGACTTCATGCAGACGTCAGCCGTTTCTGCCGATCATGTGACATTTGCCAGAAGACCATACCTCGAGGAAGGGTCCCGAAAGTACCTATGCAGAGGATGCCTTTGATCGACCGACCTTTCAAGAGGGTGGCCTTAGACTTAATCGGCGAAATAAGACCTCCGAGTGAAGAAGGTCATCGGTGGGTACTGACTTTAGTGGACTATGCGACTCGGTACCCAGAAGCAGTGCCACTGAAGAAGATTGACACTGAAACTGTTGCAGAGGCACTGGTGGACATGTTCAGTAGACTTGGAGTGCCTGAAGAAATTCTGACAGACCTCGGGACGCAGTTCGTCTCTGACTGCATGAAGGAGGTCAACAGACTGCTGAGCATCCGGCATTTAACTACGACACCCTACCATCCAATGTGTAACGGGCTTGTCGAAAAGTTCAATGCTACGCTGAAGTCCACCCTGAAGAAACTGTGCAGCGAGCAGCCCAGACAATGGCATCGCTATATCAACGCCTTACTTTTCGCCTACAGAGAAGTACCGCAGGAGTCCACCGGCTTTTCTCCGTTCGAGCTGCTGTACGGAAGAACCATCCGAGGGCCGATGCACATCCTGAAAGAATTGTGGACGAAGGAAGTGGACACCCCAGAGGTGAAGAACAGTTACCAGTACGTATTTGAGCTACGGGAGAAGCTGGAGCAGACTCTCGAGATAGCCAGAGAAAACCTGAAGAAGTCCCAGGACTGTGGAAAGCACTACTATGATCGTAGGGCTGTGAACAGGAAGTTCAAACCTGGCAACAAAGTGCTGGTGCTGCTACCTACCGATCATAATAAGTTGCTGATGTAGTGGAAAGGCCCGTACGAAGTGGAGACCGTGGTGGTGATCAACGACTATAAGGTGAAGGTCGGCCAGCATTCCAAGATATACCATGCCAACCTCCTTAAGGTGTACGTGGAAAGGCCATCAGAGACTGTACATGCAGCAACAGCAGCTGAGATCGACAACAGCTTTGACAGTGAGGAACTGTTGGAACTGGGAGACTTCCACAGCAAAGAAGGCATCGATGATGTTAAGCTAGGGCCAGGCTTGACGGAAGGTCAGAAGATTGAGCTCAAGGACCTTATGGGCGAGTTTCCCCATAGCTTCAGCGATGTCCCAGGCTCTACGACTTTGGTCGAACATGAAGTCCACCTCACTTCAAATATCCCTGTTTGATCCAAACCATTCCCGATCCCTTTCAAGGCCCGTGAATCCTTGAAGAAAGACATCGATGAGATGCTGAAGATGGGCATCATCAGGGAGTCCAGTTCCCCCTACGCGTCCCCTGTCGTGGTCGTGAAGAAGAAGGACGGCAGCAACCGAGTATGCATCGACTACAGGAAGGTTAATAAGATCACCGTCTTCGACCCTGAGCCGATGCCTACCGCAGCAGACCTCTTCCGCCAACTATCGGGGAGTAAAATATTCTCAAAGATTGACCTCAGCAAGGGCTATTGGCAAGTCCCCGTGCGTCAACAGGATATACCAAAGACTGCTTTCATAACTCCTGATGGGACGTACGAGTGCCTAAGGATGCCCTTTGGCATGGTCAACAGCGGAGCTACCCTGAAGAGAGGAATGAGGAAGATGCTCAAAGGGATGGACAACGTCGTGTGTTACTGGGACGACCTGCTAGTCCACACCCACACTTGGGAAGAGCATCTGCAGACCTTGAGGGAGCTGTTCCACCGTCTTCAAGAAGCCAACCTGATCGTGAGACCCAGCAAGTGCATCCTGGGAGCTGACAACGTCGACTGCGTCGGACATCCGACGGAAGAAGGAGACAATGGAGGATGCACTGATTCCAGGAAAGCCCACGTGATCATCGTCTTTGACCCTGGGCCGATGACAACCGCAACTGACGAGGGCGTCGTTTCCTTGCGGATGAAAAACATTGACTGTGTAGATAAATGTGAACATTGACAATATCCAGATAGACTTGCGGATGGAAGAACATTGACTCTGTGTGAATGAACTGAGCACAATGACAGTATCCAGACAGTTTGAAATAAGTACTTTGTTTGTGCATTACGTTTCAACGTTGTTGAAAGAAATTGGGTAAATTTCTTCTTGAGTGGGGGGTTATGTTACGTTGAAACGCAAACGAAAGTATGTCTGAAACGCGCACGATAGATCTAATCGTTTCGTTTTGCAAAGTATTCAATAATGGAGTTTATTTACCTTTGATTTGAGTTTGCATTGTTGTTAGGAGAGGCTTTGTATAACGTTGATAATTTGCGTTAGTCGATATTATTGGAGAATTCTCTGGACCCGCTTGTTTACTATCGATCGAAGTTTCGGGATAAAAGTCGAAGTAAGAGAACGTTCCGGGTATGTGTAAAAATATGTATGACGTAAGTCAGTGATGACGATCTTTAATTCTGATTGGTTGTAATGCGTCATTTCTAGAACGTCCTGTCGTCATCTCGAACAAGAGAAAAAATTATAAAATGGATGCCCTGTGTGTGGGTAGAGATTGTTGTTGATAGTGAGTTGGAAAGTAAAGAGTTGAGTTGAGAATTGTATGCAGTTGTTGATGTGTGCTGAATAAAAGTGGAAAACTTCATACGTCGACTTTGTGACTTGTATGCTGATTGAGCGGGTTGCGTGAATAAACGAATCTGAGCTACACTCATCAGTACTTCAGCATTGGGGCTGAATCCACTACTGATAGAAAACACCAACATCAAACCGAGTGTAACACATTGTAACAATCTTGCTTGTGTAGTGTTTTTCATTATAAAATTAAAACTTTAAATGAATTTATCTTTGTGTTATTTGTTTTTTAAATTTCAAAATGATTCATTATCATTGCATATGAAAAATTAATGCAAACCATGAAGAATGTGTTTCTATCAATGTTAATATTTTTTTTCAGCTGGATTTAATACCACATCCAATTCTTGTTCCACCAGTTGTTCTTGTACGCATCTCTGCCTGGTTTCCTTGTTTTTGGCCTTGACCAAAGCAAGTCCCTCAGGTGTCGACCCAGGTTCCAAGCCAGAACACTACTGCCTGTCTGGGTGGGATGTAAACCATCACGAAGGTTGGAAAGGCGCAAGTTGTCATGGCTCACCACAGATACATTGCTCATGTCGAACAGGTCTGCAAGCAGAATGGCATTGAAAGCCACTCGTTTCTGTTCCAAGTCAGGCTGACGAGTTGGAATAGAACAGCTGACAACAACTTTCAGGGTTGGCTTTTGTTTTGCTAATGTCTTGATGGAAGAGACCAATGATGTTGCAACAGCTTTTCAATATCCTGTGACTCTAAACAACTTTTTTCTTTATAAACTGTGCATAAATAAACTGTGGTAAAAACGTTTTAAATTAAGGAAATACCAGGAAGAACTGTGCAACAAGACTTTTATAATCAGTGACATTGCATATGGTGTGATTTGCTTATACATTGCATTGTATAACGGACTATCAGAGACAAAAGGGAGGACATGTGTGTGTTGTTTTTTTAACTTATGTGTATCATTATATGTGTATGTGTTAAATTAGAGGAACCACAAAGGTGAGAGAGTGATTTTTCTACATTTTATACTGATGTTTTGCTTTTATATGTGTTAGACTCGTTTATGTTTTAAATTCATTTTAAATTTTCTTTGGTTTCATTCTTTTGTTTCTTGATTAAGGAGTAATTTTATGTTGTTCTGAATGAATGCGAATTTGTATTTTTAACACTTTATTTCATTAGTTGAGTTTTTAGTTTAGTTTAGTGGGAGAAAGGACGCTCGCGCACGCACTATCAGCCCGAAAACCCCTTAACTCCTTGTATGAAGGATACAGTCACTTATTTAAATACCATACGGAGAAAATAGGTTGACCGTATGTACGTACGTACGTGTGTATGTACTAATGTATGAATGTATGTACTAATGTATGTATGTATGTATGTATGTATGTATGTATGTATGTATGTATTTATGTATGTATGTATGTATGTATATGTATATATGTATATATGTATATATGTATGTATTTGTTGTTCTGGTGTTGTCTACGCTTACGTCGATCACACTTGTCTCCAGTATATCCAGCCTTGCAGGAGCAGTGTCCGTTCTCTTTGTTACAGACATCAGCACAGTATGTACTGCAGGTGCTGCCACAAACTTGACCGTATGTGCCACCTCGACATGCTGAAAAAAACACCAATAGTTACACTTACAGCCAAACGGAGATAGATAGTTTTTTAGAAGGGAAACAGAAGATAATGATGATGAAATCCTCGTCTACTGCAGGCATTCAGTCTAAGCAATACTCATTGATTTTGACTGAAAATTCCTTTTCACCTTTATTACCAGTGGAACTCTCTCTCTCTCACTCTCTCTCTCTCTCTCTCTCTCTCTCTCTCTCTCTCTCTCTCTCTCTCTCTCTCTCTCTCTCTCTCTCTCTCTCTCTCTCTCTTTCTCAAGGGCATGATGTAAATGAATACACCCAGCGCTTACTCTTTTGCCCTTATAAAATAAAATTGTTATCTTCTCTCTGTCTTTGTCTCTGTCTGTATCTCTGTCTCTCTCTCTCTCCAAATACGTAAGTTCAAAATAGTTGAGTAAACTTACGTGTGTTACAAAAACGTGTTTGCCATCCAGGTTCACATGGACACTCTCCAGTCGTTGCGTCGCAAATGTCGCTGCATCCTTCACCACAGCTTACACACTGCCTGCCTGACTTGTACCATCCTGACGCGCAATCTGTACAATAAAATGTAACGCGTGTTGTATGCGATGGAAATGATGAATACAACAATGCTAACAGGCACCTGATGGACTAACAGCAAGTTTCTTCTCTACACACACTCACTCCTTCAGAAAAGAATGTTGCTTGTATTATATTAAATCAAATGACACTAAATGAATTAAATGGCTTGAACAACTGAAATCTTGTGATATGTTTCCTCAGTGCATAAAACTGGCAGTAATGCCAACTGTAAATATACCAGAGAGAAAAAAAATAAATTGGTGAAGATTGTTATGGCAGTTACCCACTCCACTATTTTGCTCTACCCATTGTCAACATGCATTGAGCATGATTTTTATTTGGCGTTTTCTGATCCCTACAAGTCAACAACAACAAGAACAACACCCTCCTCATCGTCATCATCGTCAGCCCTATCCTCCTCGTCCTCCTCATCGTCATCATCATCATCATCATCATCATCATCATCATCATCATCATCAATACGGCAAAATTACACTCCACTTTGAGCATCAACATTCATCATTACAACATTATTGTTTTTCTTTTCCAGGCTTCCTCAGTGTAAAACGTTGCAATATAAAAGTGTGAAGTCCAATTACTATTTATCATCAGTGATGGAGATCACGTACAATCGTACGTGTTTCACGTACTGAGTTGGGAAATCACGTAACGAAAATGTAATGAAAGGGTATAAACACGCACAAAGTCAGTGCCAAAGGGGTATGAAAACGTAAAGCTAAGTTGCTGGGAGGTATCATCAGGTACAACTATTTCGGTCGTGCGTACAGCTTTCGCTCGATTTGGATCGTGTGCCTGTGCGTCCTGCGCGACCGCCTACCACCCTCTCTCCCCCTACTATTCATTATGTCGCTTCCGAGAAACAGCCAATCATATGCACGATAATATTCACTATTTTTTCTCGACGCTTTTGATTGGCTATATAAAACTGACAACAACCCAACATTAAACATGGCCGACAAGCAGCGATCTGAGGCGAAGCCGAAGAAAAGGAAAATTGAACCAGACAAAACTAACTGCTAAAAAAAAAATTTAAAACAAGATGAAGGAAAAGAAAAACAAACTTTTTTGTCAGCCTTTGGCTTTGAGTGCTCGGTAAGAGAAGAAAAAGGCGAGCCGCAACCGGGCCCGGCTGAAGAAACTCAAACTGATGAAAAGACTTTCCACACAAAGTGTTTATTACGTATGTTGGTGTACCCCCTAAAAAACTGAAAGGCGGTATAAAAAACCCCTTATGTTTGCAATGAGGGTATGAAAACCCCCACATGTTTTGGTTGAGGGTATAAATACCCCTAGCTTAAAAACTTTCTCCATCACTGATCATAATAGTGGTTCCTACTCGTATATGTGTATAACGGTATAGATCTCTTTAGAAAACTATCTGCTGTTAAGCGACAATGTTTATGGTGGTAGTAGAGGTTTTATTGCTAGATGTACCACAATACGATAAAATGTATCCATATGACGGAAAATCGACGGAGCGGCAGGAAATCGAGGGACTGTTAGGGTACGAAGTCTTCTTTTGTTATGGAACTGGCAAAATAATATCAGGGTGGAGAACAACTGAATCAAGAAATCTCTTAAATCCGGCCAGGGCTCAGGGGCCAAGCCCCGGTATTCGCCCCCTGGAAGAAAATGAATTTTTGCAATTTTGAAAGTAATTTAGGGCCTCTCCTGAAAGCACAAAGCACAAAGTAAACATGAATAGAAAAAAAAAAGTTTTATCCACATGTCTTTCAAAAAAGTTAAGAATCTTGATTTGCAGGCCTAACAAAGTTTGAGGTCCACCACTGTTACACACAAACTCCACATTTCCAATTTCACTGGGCACACGTTTGTCTATTTTTTAGCTGTAAACAGGCAATATTTTTTTATATCATTTTAGAGATATTTAGGGGTACGTTAGTAAAAACACCACATCTTAAGTATTAGTGTCTAGTGTATAGATTTAAATGAAATAAAATGCAAAATGAACAGAAATAAATTCTCTTTTGATTACCTACCTTTTAATACTTCTCTTGTCATATCTTGTTTTTTATTACTCCATGTGTATACAAAAAAAAAAGTTTTTAAAAGTCCAAACAAGCCCCCTCCTCTTCTTCACTTTCATGCCAGTCTGAAAGATCGTATGCATGCACACTACTGACACTAATTGTCTAATGTCAGTACCGATCTCTTCCTCCGACTCCAAGTCCATTTCTCTCACTTTAATGTCTGATAAATGGAAGCCTGTAAACTCCCCTTCATCAGTCGAAGAATCCAAACCATCCATTTTAGACACACACACACACAAGAAAATTTGAAAAAAAAAATCGAAAAAACGAACGCGTCACAGAGAAAACTTGTGGAAATGCAGTGGAATGTTTTCACAACAGATTAAACCGGAAGTCAATTGCCGGAAGTCTCGCAATCTTTCAAACAACGCGAGAATATAACCACGGACGGACGCTTTTGGACGTTTTGCCTGTTTAGACATTCGGCCGCTTTTGGCCGCTATGCCCAGTAAAGGGTAGCCCCACAGCTTCTCACACTCGGAACTCAATATTTTTTTCTCGGAAATGCAAATGCCTTCCACGGAAATCCGCGGATTCGCGGAAAATTCTCCACCCTGTAATATGGTGAGACAAATCTGTACCTCTATGGATAACTTGAATCACTGTAGCTTCAAACATTGTTCTGTCATATCGATACTCAAGTGTTATGTTCAAAAGAGGGAGCATGTATGGTAACAAAGGCCGTGGAACTACTAGACATTAGTTTAGGCCCCAAAACATGTCTGTTTACGGTAACATAGGAAAAAATAGGAACCTTCTTCTTTTTTATTTTTTTCTAAACCTTTTCCGCCTTGGGTGCGATTTTATTGGCCTTTAAAAAAAAAATCCAGATGAACTCCACAAAGTTTAGGGTCGGGCCCAAAATTTAGGGGCAGTCGGGATGCCGTAAACATACATATTTTTTGTCGGCCTTCTCTGTTAAGAGTTATAGGCTAGATCTTCATACATAACAGAACAGAAATCCGAAAACAAAACAAATCCGCCTTTCACCGGCACGCCACTCTTCTCCTTCTCTGTCTCAGAAACTGGAATGGATGAAATTCTCAGTACCATGTCGATTAAGTAATACGAGCTTGATCCCATACCTAACTCACTTTTCAAAGATTGTATCACTGACCTCCTTCCAGCCATCATCAACATAGTCAACTCTTTCTTGCAATCTGGCTGTGTTTCCTCCTGTTTTAAGTCTGCCATCGTGCGGCCACTACTAAAGAAATCAAACATTGATCCAGAATACTTGAAGAATTACCGCCCTGTCTCTAATCTCCCCTTCCTATCCAAACCCCTAGAGAAGGTTGCCCTGAAACAGCTCATCCATCATCTCTCTTCCAACAATTTGTTCTGTCCATTCCAGTCTGCCTACCGTCCTAAACCCTTTACTGAATCAGCTCTTCTTCATATCGTGAACGACCTCCTCGTTCCAGCTCTTGTTCTGTCACGCTTAGACTACTGTAACTATCTTCTGGCTGAACTTCCGTCTGTTCATCTGCTCCTAAATGTTCAGAACTCAGCTGCTTGTCTGGTTCTCCAAACATATCTGATCACATTGCACCCCTCTTATATTCTCTCCACTTGCTTCCTGAATTTAGATGATCAGCTACAAAATCTGTACTTTCTGTTACAAGTGCATCCATGGATTAGCCCCTTCCTACCTTACCCGCAACATTCACTTCTACAAGCCATCTAGAAATCTTCGTTCTTCTTCTGACACCCTGTTGCTACAAATACTCCGCTACAAACTCTCCTCTTCAGTCTGTCGATCCTTCTCAGTTCTTGGAACTCTCTTCCGCGCTCTCTCTCTCTCTCTTTCTACGCAGCTCTCCGAACACAGCCACTTTCAAGTCCATCTGTTCATTTAAAATGTCTGATCTCGTCTTTACATTTCTGATTCCGACCTCAGCCGTCACACCGCACGTCACCAGTCCCCTCACTCCGTAGCGGCTCTTGATGACTTCAATATTATTATGGCTGATGTTCATGAATGAAGGTAGATAATTACAACAGGGACACAATGATGAGCACTGTGACTGGGTCAAGTCGGGTGAGATGTACGTGGACAGGGTGGAGGGAGGAAGGGTGTGTAGTGAGAGGGTGCAGGACATTTAGATGCTCTCCTTTTACACAGATCCCTCTGGCTTCCTACAACTACACGCGGACGTGCGTCTACACACAAAAAACCACACACAATCACACATTTAGATAACTTTATTACAACCCAAACCGCTAACTTTAACAAGGTTGTAATGAACTTAGCACGGTTCGGTGGTTTGCGCCCTCCACATCCTGAATCTTCTCCGCGTCCCCACCTTACGCAGCCGATCATGACACTCGTTGATAGGAATCGAGCGAGGTTTATACTGTGCTGCCATGATAGTCCAATGAGCTGCAGTCACATTTTAATAACTTTATTATAACAAACACACACACACACACACACACACACACACACACACACACACACACACCCACACACGTCACAAATGTCGCTGTATCCTTAACCACAGCTTACACACCCACTGCTTGACCTGTACAATCCTGGCGCGCAACCTGTACAGTAAAATGTAACGTGTATTGAATGCTATGGAATTGATGAGTACAACTATGCTACCAATGGAATAACACCAAGTGACATCTTCACACATAATCGCTCCTTCAGGAAAAAATGTTGTTTGCATCATAGTAAATCATATGACACCAAAGAAATTAATTGGATTGAACAACTGAAATCTTGCGATAGGTTTCCTCAGTGCATACAACTGGCAGTAATGCCAACTGTAATACATCAGAGAGAAAAAAAAATAATTGGTGAAGATTGATATGGCAGTTACTACTCCACTACATTGCTCTACCCATTGTCAACATGCACTGAGAATGATTTTTATTTTGGCGTATTCTGATCCCTACTGTGATGGTGGGTCTATTGTTACTGGGCTCTGCACAATGGAATGCTAATACCCACTCATCTTTGTCTGCGGGGATTGGCTAGTATAATCACTCTGTTACTAATCTTAATACATGTATATTTTTACCCTGGTCTGTGTGCGGATAGGGTTATAGAGATAGGGAGAAAATAGTAACAGATTCACTGACACACTAGCTCTCACACGGCTATAAAACATAGGTAGTCCAGACACTTGTTAACAGTAAATATCACACATTTATTTCCTTTACTCTATACAAAATCTTCTAATCACTATACTAACTTAAATGTCCAAATTCATTTCAAATACTTTGCTCCTTGATGGTTCTATGCAGCTACTGTCTCATCATTGGTTTAATAGTGCTTTCTGTCCTACTGTTCAGTTTCTGGGAGAGTGGACTATCGCACAGTCCGTCTAGAGCAGTTTTGGTGCACGGTTTCTATTGACTTAGCTTTCTAGTCGATGAGCGGTTTTGTGGTGGTGTCTTCTCCTGGTTGGTAGACTATTGGGCTATCGTAGCTCAGTGCTAGATGCTCCACTGCAGGCCGAATGTTAGGGGTGACTCAGTGGTCTCTCTCCTGCATCGGACCAAAATAAGACGAGTTTCTGCAACACCTTGTTTACTAAGGGTGTGGAGAGCGTCTCATTGATGGCAGAAATAGCCATCAGTGATCGCTCCAGTAATACAAACAATGGACGATCATTTTTCTAAGTCCGTGGTCCACTGGAATCTCCAACACACTTCCCATACATAAACAGACATCATGGCTAAATTAAACACATGGAGAAGTAATTAACAATAAACATATTCTCCGGTACAGCCACTGTTCTGCAATACTACACATAAGAGAAACAATCGTTGGGTAGTGGGTCTACCTCGTGGTGTCGAAATCGGTCAGGTTCGCCACGTGGTCATGCAAAGTTTTACTAACATTCACAATAATAAAACATGGCAAAACTTCACAAACATAATCCAACAATATTATCAATAAATTGCGATGAACCAAAAGATCGATCATTTACCTTTTTGACAATGTCAGGCTATGGCTATACTGTCGATGAATGATTATCACCCGTCACCTGCTAGTCTTCAGTTAGAGAGATCTTTCAGAGCGTTGCTCCTTCTCGTGTGACGTTCAGACAAAGAATGCTCTACCTAGCCTGTGGTCAGCCAAAGCCCGCGAAAACCTAGTCATACCTGAGCGCCTCTAGCGAGGGTGTGTATACGCCCGTTGGATGAGGTCACTGCATACTATAGCGAGAGTTGGCTTACACATGCTTAGCACACTACTGACTTGTGTCGTCTGCTAAGCAGCGAATTAGCTGTACACAGGTCAAAGCCGGCTGAATGTGTAGGCAAGTAGCCTTAGTGCTGATTTGAACTAGTCCTCTTGTGACACCTACAAGTCAACGACAACAAGAACAAAATCCTCCTCATCGTCATCATCGTTATCCCCCTCCTCCTCCTTCTCTTCCTCCTCCTCATCATCATCAATACGGCAATACTACACTCCACTTTGAGCATCAGCACTCATCAACATTACAATCAAAAACCGAACTCTGATACATGAGCAGTGAGCAGCATATTGTTTTACAATTTTAAAAAAAAAAACTATGAAAATGTGATACATCAATAAGTGTCAACATACCGGTACATAAATCCCCAGTGTATCCATTTGCACAACCATTGGGGCATTGCCCAGTGAGCTTGTCACACGTCCACCATCCATTCTTGCAGTCTCCGCAGCTGTTAACACATCCAGCTCCCCAGTATCCATCACTGCAAGCTGAAATATTATAAACAGGAGTGTATTTCTTAATAATGTGATAGCGGATGAGACAGAAAACATAACAAATCTAATTTTGCAAGTAGTATTATAGTAGGCATCTTAAGCGGGTTTGTGACGTCACGGCGGGGTGACGTCATAGGTGCACATGTACTCTTAGGTCATGATGCCCCAACGCGAGGGTCTGTGTACCTGTCAAAAGTGATGGATGACGTATGGCCCAGGGGGATATAATTTTATTGATAGTGCGATCGCAAGTGCGCATCTCGGTGAATGGATATATGACTCAGTGGTCGGGGCGTTAGATCAAGCACCCAAAGACAGCAAGTGCGCGTCTCACCCAAAGACAGCAAGTGTGCATCTTGATGAATATAGAATGACTCAGTGGTCTGGGACGCTAGATCAAGCCCTCAAAGACAGCAAGTGCGCATCTCGGCGCATAGAGAATGACTCAGTGGTCTGGGTGTTAGATCAAACATCCAAAGGCAGCAAGTGCGCATCTCACTCAAAGACAGCAAGTGTGCATCTTGATGAATATAGAATGACTCAGTGGTCTGAGCGTGAGATCAAACATCTAAAGGCAGCAAATGCGCGTCTTTTTTTTTGTTGTATTTATCAATTTTTTTTCAATTTAGACCAAGCACACAAAGCTTGCAAGTACGCATCTTTTTGTGGTTGTATACATTAATAGGTATACCTAGACACACTGAGCAGTAAAATATGCCTCGAAGGCGTATTAGAGTCTTGAAAATGCCGTATTGGTGTTAAAGAGAGTAAGAGAAAGTCATATTTATGTCAACGTGTAATTAAATAAAAGATGCGCGGTAAGTAGCCTGAGGGGGTAATTTGGAGGGACTGTATATGATAGCTGATTTAAAATAAATGAGTATGGGATAGTTGGACAAAGTATTAAGAAGAGCGTATGCATTTTTTGTGTAGGAACACCCACACGCGGTTGTATATATAAATAATATTTTTGTATGTATTAACGATATACCTAGATACACACACACACACATACACGCACACACGCACACACACACACACACGCACACCCACACACCCACACACGAGTCATTCTCTATTCATCAAGATGCACATCTTTTTTTTTTTGTCTTTATCAATTTTTTTTATTTAGACCATGCACACAAAGCTTGCAAGTGCACATCTTTTTTTGTATTTATCAATTTTTTTTCTATTTAGACCAAGCATGCAAAGCTTGCAAGTGCGCATCTTTTTGTGTTTGTATACATTAATAGTTATACCTAGACACACTGAGCAGTAAAATATGCCTCGAAGGCGTATTAGAGTCTTGAAAATGCCGTATTGGTGTTAAAGACAGTAAGAGACAGTCTTATTTATGTTAACGTGTAATTAAATGAAAGATGCGCGGTAAGTAGCCTGAGGGGGCAATTTGGAGGGACTGTACCAAACTGTCGTATTGGTGTTAAAGAGAGAGATTTGATGTTAAAATGAGGCAGCCATATTTATGTCCAACGGCAGTAGATGTCCCAGACAATCTTAAATTTTAGTGTGTATATATGACCTAAAGGCATCGAAACTGGGTCTATATATGTGGTGATTGTAACGGAGACTTTACTTTACTTGATGAAATTGATAAACATGAGGCTCTTGATAACGCTACACTGCTGGGTGGAAGGCGAGGTGCAGCCGTACATCAATATATTAAATGTTTACGAGTCTAGGGCGGAAATATTTCTATGTCACTTTCTAGACACGTAAGTAAAATATTTTTATAATATAAGACTAATAAAATTAACTAAAAAAAATTATTTTTTTTGGTATTATTTTTATTTGTTTAATTTTTTATTTTATTTTATTTTTTTATTTTTTTTTTATTAAAAAACTTAGCGGTATAGATTATTGATATAGATAATGTTTAATTATTAATAATTTTTTTTTTTTTGGTTTGACTATGTTGATATATTATAACCATTTATTTTGATTTATGTTATATATAGCAATCCAGAATATCAGATAATAATGGTCCAGGACGTGGAAGAGATTGATGATTTTCCGGCATCAGACGATGAAGAGGGCGAGCCACCCACACCACCACCACCATCACCAAACCACGGAGCATAACGATGCTACAAGTAGGTAAAAAAAAAAATTTTTAAATAAAAGACCAACAACACCGAAAAAAGAAAGGAAAAAAAAAAAAAAAAAAAACCGACAACACCAGAAATAAGATATAAAATAGTTTATTAATGAACAACATCTTTTTAAAATTAGAAATAATATTATTCAAATGCATTATTGTTTTTTTTTGTTTCAGATGCTGTGCGCTCACATACCCACATTAAGCATAAAAAATAAAAAGTAAGTAAATGAATATTTTATACAAATTTTAACTATATACACATGGATAATACATTTTATTATGACAATATATATATATATATATATATATATATATATATATATATATATATATATATATTTATCTTAATGGTACCTTGTGGAGACATACCGCAGTTAGAAAGGGATATTCTGGAGACAAAAGGAATCGGGAGACGATTTTGTGTCTCCCCAAAGTTTAGCTCCAAATTTGACTGACTTCCACATTCAAAAAGTGGTTTTATTTGAGCTATGACCTTTGCCAAGAGACCCAGTAACACTGTGGATTGTTTCATTATTGTATAGGGGGTTACGGGTTGTAACAAATGGAAAGGTCTTTGACAGGGTATATACTTGACACAGTTAGAAACGGTTATTAAGAAGAACATTGGTTTTGTATCAAATACTCTGCCATGATGCACTATATTTGCATCAAAGTAACACGAGTGTGTTAATTTAAAGAACTGGCATTAATTCCCGTGATTTTAAATATTAATCGGTTGATTGTGTAAAATATACACCCCTATTCCAATGTAACTGACCGAACCGGAAAAGACAGATCGGAGAGAGAGAGCGCTAGTTTTTTCCCGGTACTGTGCATAAGGATACTGTGCGTCTCGCCGCCGTAGCTCAAGTGGTAGAGCGTTCGCCTGACCCAGGTTCGAATCCCGTGGTGGGCGATATAAAATGTGGCCATTTTTACTGTCCATTTTAGCAGTATGTTTGCTCTTGAGGTTCAGTGTTGATTTAGGTCCCTAGGCCTCTTTCCCTGGTATGGTTATCCCCGTCTGCCATATCGCCAATGGTGGGTGTAGACGTTAAACCTCAATGTTTGTTCGATACTGTGCACAAGAGTGTCTGAGCGGTAAGCATGATTTATATATTTTCATTTTTAATTCGATAGATTTTGATTTTATGCGTTGGCGTTTGTGTCCGTCCAAGTGTAATTTACTGGCTGCCAAATGGTAAGAGACGTGTCCGAGCCCATGTTGTAATGTACTGAGAAATTCGCGTGACGTCATCTAAGCCTCATGGCTTATTCATACATAGTTCCTTCGGTATTGTTTTGGTTTTATATGTTGTATGGGTTAGATCAGCCAGGTCAAGATGTTACTTATCATAACCATATTATCATATACCATCTCTTTAGTTTAAACCAAATTTGGTTTTCATTCTCAGGGTGTGCTTCATTCTAAATCTAAGCCCAATTTCTTTTTTCTCCAAATGGTGGAGGCTGTGTTCAGAGCAGAATTGGAAACAATAATACCCAATTATATTAATAATTTTAAAAAAATCAATCTAGCAAACTTGCACATCATGACCAATGGTCGAAAGAAAGGAAAAAAGATGCTTACCACATAATAACAAGAGAATTAAAAGAAATGAGATCACTGTCAGAATCAGACACATAACATTACATAACATTACATAATTGTTGCTTTAGGTCCAGCGGACTCTTCCGAGCCAAATCAGGACCGGACAACCCCCAATCCGCATAAAAGATCTGCTGAAACAACCCTAGTGGGAAAACTGAATGCCCTCCACCAGCCAGTCACTTTACAATAAAGACATCCCACGCAGGGGACGGCTGAGGCTTCACCCCAACTTATCGAACCCCCGTTTACAAAAACAAAATAGAATACAAACATCATTATAAATTATCAACAAAACACATACATATAAAATGCCTACATTGCTAAATAATAACATCATAGGAAGCCCTAGTGACCACCTGGCAGAAAGCGTCCAATATTCCCAAGCTGATCCAACAGACCTCATACACAAACAAGGAGCCTTGTCCCAGAAGAGTTTTCAAGAAAAAAGGCAGGAGACTGGTCCAGCGAAGAAGACGATAGTATAGCAGATTGATAGAACAGAGCAGGAATGAGAAAGAGCAAATGAGAAAGACAGCGACAGTGGGAATTTAAAGCACTAAATTTCCAGAAAGTGGGGATACTATTTATACTGAAACCCCAGGCACCCCAACGGGGGTAGAATCAGACACTACAACAACGTTTTAGAATGCACACACACACATTGAAAAAGATGATGGAATTTGATAAAAGTGACAGCCTCTAGGTAAACCTAATTCAAATTTCTTACTAAAAACCAAAGACTTGAAAGAGAGACTAATATACAGTAACAGCACATACAAATCTTCACTAATCAAAAACTAGTGACAGGATTATGTTCACTGATTAAAACATATTAGTACTGGGTTGTATGCAGCAAGCATTGAACAAACATGGTATTACCATTGTAAGTCTGCAAAGCAAGTATGTGCTGAGGCCGAATAGATAACGCATAAACATCACATATGCAGGATGGCCGTATCACCACTGGTGGTACAGACTGTATCACAGATTGTATCACCAGACTACAAACTCAAGCAATAATCATGTAATGTAATGTAATGTAATGTAATGACTACAAACTAATAATAATCATACATATGTATCATAAATTAGGGAGTTGAGAACTAACACAATTAATTAATCAAACAATCAGCTGAATGTAGCTTTTATTAATGTAAGACCGATGATTGAAACTAATAAGGATGCTTTGAAAAGTTTGTTTATGACCTCTGATTGTATAATTCAAAATATGGCTCACATGCTTGGCAGTGTAATTAAAGTGTTAACCTTTTCACTAACTTCATCAGTTTCATGCATTCTTTCTTTCTCTTTAAAACCCTGTTTTTGATTATTGGGCCAACTTTTAACTTTGACATAAACATTCTTCACTATTCTCCTCCTTCAAATTTGCTCTTTAAAAAATTCTGAATAGTTGTATGCAAAAATTAAATATGCTATTAAGCAGGGCTGGTCTAAACAGCCCGTCCGCTCGCCCCAGGCGATCTCGAATTGCTGCGGACTACCTCAATTTCTAAGGTTGGTAGTCCGACGGACTAGACTATCTCAAATTTTGACCCGTCATCTATTCATTGTTCAGCCAACTTGAAAGTCGCGATAAACAAGCATTATGTACTTTGAAACTATCGCCCTTCTAATTGCAGTCATGGATAACTCTCATGACTTTCTGTTAGCAGGCGAAAAGACACTCCTTTCGTTTTGATTCTTGCAATGCGTCACTTTTTTTATTCGTGAAAGCGATCCTAAAGGGGAGGGGGGGGGGGGAGAAAAGAAAAGAAAACAAAATGCATGCAACAGTCTCTACGACCAACAAAAGAGGAAGCGTGAATGGCAGGAGACTCTTGGATGGCAGATGCAGGGGGCATGTGAGTTTGATTGTTTCACAATCACGATCTATGTTTTCAGTTTTGCACCCTTTGCAAAAAGTATGCGACTGGCTGGATGAAAACCACCGAGCCCTTCATGGTCGGATCAACTTCATTTAAAGCTTAACTTAGACTGTACTTAGTGAAGTGTTTTCTCAGTTTTTCAATAACATTTTACATTGTACAAGCATTCTGTTTTCAGTATTCAGTAGGCGGACTAGTTAAATATTTGGCAAACTAGTTCTCTTTTTGTTGAGCTAGTCCACCGGACGACCTCGGGGGGAAAAAAGATTTGGCTACCCCTGCTATTAAGGCTAGTATGGATTGGGAATATTTTCGTATGACTGACATTGTGACTTGGCTATTAAGTAAGCACATCATAAATATACTATTATTATCATTATTATTTCAACACAACAGCATATATAGAAGCACAGTTTATAGAGCCTGCTCTATAAATATATATTGAAGCATTAAGTTAATTTTGCATGTAACCACAATTGCAACATTATTTTAGCTTAAGATAGCAGCACCAGCTGGGGGTATAGGTCGAAAATCGTTTTTTTTTAGCATACTATAACAATAATGGTTTTATTTTAAAGGTAACCCACCGTGCACCTAAATGCCGAATATTAGTGATATAACTTAAATAGTTTTTTTAGTTATTTGATATTGAACAAGGTATGTGTCAGTCAAAAATCGCCTGAAATTCAAAATGGCAATCAGAATTTTCACCAAAATAATTATACACCTCAGTATAATACAAATAATTAGCACCTCCATGCATTATTTGCAACATGGGCCGCTCCCTTTTACGACAGTTTCTGGCAACATGGCCGTCTTCATGTGAGGTTTTGTTTGTTTTGAACTGTAAATCAAATATTATTCTCTGTTCTGTGAAGTAAATATGTCGACTAAACCCAAACGGAGTTCTGTCTCCAACAAACAAAAACCTCCTCATAATAGGTTTGTCAAGCAAAAAAACGGCGAGATATGGGTGTAGAACATGTTCAAACAGAGGCTGTAGTTGGTTTTGTTGAGACTGGTTGATACCTCTAAAGTAGGAGCTATTGAGCAAAACAACCGAAAGTGCCACGCCCACAAGGTCTAATATAATATGTACATTACTGTACAACATTTGCCTAATTTTAGGTGAGTTGGAAATTGACAAGGAGGATAGTGATACTTCTAAGTCTGATTGTAGTGATAGTGAAGATGTATTTATAAATATATTATAGGCAGGCTATATATATAAGGAACAGAATAACTAACTTTGAAATCTATAAGTAAATTGCCAAACAACTTTTGTGTCATTTCTGTATCACTAATTGAGAAAGCAGAAGAAGGCTGGCTAGTGAACTATCATTTCACTGCAGCAACAAGAGGTTCAAGACAGGTGATTCAATTGTCACCTGTGATATGATTTCAACAGGCAACTTGCTACCAGTATATTCTGTAAATCAAAGGGCCACTCTGGCAATGCGCTGCATAGGATGTGATTATGCGTCAAAAGGCTGTGCACACATTCTAAACTCACACAGTCAGGCCAAAATGGCAACCTATGAGGTAAGACAGGCAAGAAGTAGGCTTAGGCTGTATCTAAATGAGGTGCAAAGGGAAGAGGAAGAGTTCCATATTTAGTTGGAAGACATTAATTTGCAGACAGGTAGAACCTGTAAATAGATTTTTGCTATTCCATTTTTGTCTTCTTTTTTGTTGTTCTGGCATATGCCTTACAGAAGAACAAGAAGTCTTTGACAGATGGACAGAGTACTGCTCTGACCTTTACAATCATACACCAAATGGAGACCCATCAGTTTTAGCATGTCCCGAGAACAGAGAAGAAGAAATCCTCCCAATTCTTCGGGAAGAAGTTGAGGCAGCAGTGCAATCGATAAAGAAAGGGAAGTCAGCGGGAGTGGACAACATACCCGTGGAACTGCTACAAGCAGGAGGAGAAGCGATGATTGATGCCCTCACCATTATCTGTAACAAGATCTGGCAGAGTGGGGAGTGGCCTATACCATGGACCCAGTCGCTTGTCATCACTCTTCCCAAGAAAGGTAACCTTCATGAGTGTGAAAATTACCGCACCATCAGCCTCATCAGCCATCCCAGCAAGGTCCTCCTGAAAATAATACTCAACAGGTTGAAACCCCAAGCTGAACAAATCATAGCTGAAGAACAAGCAGGATTCAGGGCAGGGCAAAGTACCACTGTCTGAACCGATTTTCAACCTCAGAATAATCTGTGAGAAATACCTACAGCACCAACAACATCTATATCATGTGTTCATAGACTTCAAGAAGGCGTTTGACTGAGTCTGGCATGGAGCTCTATGGGCAACAAAGAAAGTGTACAACATCAGCCCTAAAATTATTGAAGTCATCAAAAGCCTGTACGACAAGGCTACCAGTGCAGTCCTCCACAACAGCGCCATCGGGAACTGGTTCAGAACAACAATCGGTGTGCGTCAAGGATGCCTACTCTCTCCAACACTCTTCAACATCTTCCTAGAGCGCATCATGTCAGATGCTCGTGCAGATCATGAAGGCACAGTCAGCATAGGGGGTAGAGCAATCTCCAATCTTCGTTTTGCGGATGGCATTGATGGATTGGCTGGAGAGGAACAAGAACTTGAACAACGGGTACAGAGGCTTGACACCACCTCCAGAGCCTATGGAATGGAAATAAGTGCAGAGAAGACCAAAATGGTGACGAACAACACCAATGGCATCAACACGGACATCAAAGTTCAAGGCAACACAGTGCATAGCTTCAAATATTTAGGAGCCATTGTATCAGACAATGGGTCCCGACAGGAAGTCCTCTCCAGGATCGCACAAACAACTGCTGCCCTGACAAGGTTGAAGCCCATTTGGAAAGACAGGACCATCAGTCTACATTCCAAAGTAAGACTGCTGCGCTCCCTTGTCATCTCCATCTTCCTATATGCTTGCGAAGCATGGACCCTCACAGCAGATCTCCAACGAAGAATACAAAAGCATGGAGATGAGGTGCTACAGAAGACTTCTGGGCATTTCCTATACCCAACACATCACCAACGACGAAGTCCGACAGACCATCACACAAGCCATTGGACAACACGATGACCTGCTCACAGTGGTGAAGAAACGGAAACTCCGATGGTATGGCCACGTCACCAGATCATCAGGCCTTGCAAAGACTATTCTGCAAGGCACAGTGCAAGGAGGTAGAAGAAGAGGGAGACCGAAAAAGGTGGGAGGACAACATTCGAGAATGGACTGGTTTGACACTGAGCGAAGCCATCAGGGCTGCTGAGGACAGAGAAAGATGGAGTATGCTGGTTAAACGATAATCTGTGGTGCCCCTACAACCTCCGGGTTACGGGACAGGATAGGGTAGGATTTTGTTGTTGTCATTTTTGCACGTAGTTGTAGGTGGTTTTTACTGTTTCGTCTTTTGTCATATCGTATGAAAAACCATGTTTGAGTAGGTGGTTTTTACTGTTTCGTCTTTTGTATTATCGTATCAAAAGCCATGTTTGATCGAGTGCATGTGTTTGTATGTAATGACTATGTAAAGCACGGTGAGTCTGGTCGTAGGCTGGAGTATCGCGCTATATAAAAATCCGTTATTATTAATATTATTAACCTATATTAATAAGAAAGATGAATTTGTATGCTTTTAGTTGTGTGTAACTGTATGGAAGTCCTATCTGTTTAAACAGATACCCAACACATCACCAACGACGATTGGTCCGGGCACTCCGGTTTCCTCCCTCCCTTCATTAATGGTACAGGATGCAGTCAATATAAAAATTTCAAAAATAAAAATTCGATTTTCTTCCGTCTTCTAATAGCGATCTCCCTGCCTTTACACCACCTGTTTGAGTGATGTATGTGTATTTGGTGTGTGTGAGGGTAAATGAGACAGGTGAGCGTGTATGTTGGTATAGATCTCCGCGCTTTGAGCCTTCGGGAAAAGGCGCGTACATAGCATCCTGTATTATTATTATTATAAACAATGATCTCTCTCTCTCTCTCTCTCTCTCTCTCTCTCTCTCTCTCTTATCCTTCTCTGACCAACATTGCATAATTAATAATGAACAATTTTATATTGGTGTAGTAATTTAGCATTTTTATGCATCAGAGGAATATATGCTTATAATTCTGTATAATGGAGACCTGTCTCTCAAAGGTACTGTACAATATAGTGTCTCTTAAAGGTACCTCTTAGGGAAATGAAAACGTTAAGGAGACAAAAATTTGAATAAATTTTGGCTATATCTGAAAATACATTCCTAAATTCATTTGTTGCTGTTTATATTAGCTGAAGATCTATTTAAAAGCATTTGTCAACACTGTAATAATAATTTTGATTTTTACTTTAGGATATACACACATATATGTGAAATGTCTCTCAGATGTACCTATTATAATGGTGTCTCCGAAATGTACCATTAAGAGTTATATATATATATATATATATATATATATATATATATATATATATATATATATATATATATATATATATATATATATATTATACAATTTTATAATAAAAATGTTTTTGTTTTGTTTTGTTACAGGCAAAAAAACAAGCAAACCATAAACCGCCTTTTGTACTATGTAATGTATACTTTTATCACTCTCGCTCTTTTTTTTTTCTCCCTCGCTGTCTGTCTCGCTGGCTCTCTCTTATCCTCTCTCTCTCTCTCTCTCTCTCTCTCTCTCTCTCTCTGTCTCTCGCTGTCTTGCGCTCTCGCTCACAGCATCTGTGGTGACCCTGCTATTTTGAGTCTATCCTGTTTCTTCCCTCCCCTCTCTCTCCAACTCTATCACTCTTTCTCGCTCTCTCTCTCTCTCCCAGCTAGTTTTAAGCAAATGTGTAATGATAATTGGGGTGAAAACATCGACCAACTCTTGTTTTAAACATGTAGACAAAATCTTATGAGTAAAATTTATTATAGATTCTTGTTGCGTATACATACAACACGAATGCTGACGCTGCGATGGATGGTTAACCATACATCCATGACATTTAGACAAAGCATATTCATCAACTTTTTGACGTATTTTATCACAAAAAGTTTTGACAGCATCACTATCCATATTGATAATGAAAGAAAATAGATTATACCAACCGCACACACTTAAATATATACACAATATATGCAATATATGCAATATAAAAATGTCACTTTTTTTACATAAATCGAAAAATGTCACTTTTTGTTTAGTTGTATTCAGACAACTTTTGGAACGGATATTGGCTATCCAACGGCAATCTCTTGGATGTCGAGGGCGAATACATAGGCTTTTGAAGAGCAGAGTTCATTAGCTGATGCTGTTGATTATTAAGCACAGTGGTAGTTTTTGTTGTTTCCTTGTTATGAATTATATTGAAGAGTTCAGAGGTGTGAATCAACAATTCATCGAAAGCAGCAGGCGTCAAAGTGATTCCACGTCTAGTTGGATAAAGAGGTAAGTCTGAAGTTTTTTATTCTTTTTCGTCTTGTTTTGGAGATGATTCAGTTTTGAGTCCAGGCACAAAAGCGCGTATATGAATAAACACCTGTTCATTGAACGTAGTAACACAAGCAAAGAGACTATTTCCCAAAGGAAATAATTTTTCACCACTAACAGATCTTTGAATAGCTGAAGACATGGTAGCGAAGTGAGTAACCAGTGGCTTTTTATACTGGAGGGTATGTGAGAGAGCCTTTTATATACAATGCTAGAGTCACTTCGCGGAGTCTACGAAAAACAAGTCTAAACACGTTTAAATTTGTTGTCCATGATAGCTCATCAAGAAACATTGCATCAGCCAACATACCTCGTACAAGTCTAAACACGTTTTTATCAGCAAACATTACATCAACCATTTGGTCAGCATACAAGCAAGTCTAAACACGTTTTATCAGCAAACATTTTATCAGCCATTTGAACAGCATACAAACAAGTCTAAACATGCATTTATTTTAGGCATCAACATTGCATCAGCCTGCATATCGTATACAAATTTAAACACGATTTAAAAAAAATAATAATATATACAAAAAAATCAAGTTATTTTTTCAGCGGGTGCGATAGAAGGGTTAGGTAAAATATAGCCTAGACAAGAGCCCAATAATGCAATCCATAAATTGGTGTCTTTATGACCCACAGTGAGATTATATATAGAAGTGATGACGACCATAAAAATGATCACCATTTGACATCCAAATACAATTTCACCCCTAGGTACTTCACGGCCAAACACATGCCACCATCGTGAATTACGATGAGTGACGCGCATTGTTATGTTAGCTTCTTCTTCTTCTTCTTCTTGAGACATAATTGTAAAAACATCCGATATGGATAGCATACAACAATCAAATGAATACAGCACAAAATCAAACGCATGCTTTATATAATACAATTAAAACGCAAACGGAAGCCGGGGAAAATAGTTTTGTACAATACTATATACAAGGGCATCATTGAAAGGAGTACAAAGATGATGAATAATATCTTCAAACAAAACGCCTCTACATCGTAACATCAAATATACCACACAAAATTGTCCACAAACGAGCGTATCATCTTGTAAAACAATATCATTATATGTAAATGTACTAGCATAAGTCTTTAAAAATTGTTGACATTCAGGAAAAGGGCTCAAACCATAAGAATCAAAATATTCTGCTGTATTGTGTTTGGGGTCTATATACATTGATACCCAATGAGAACCAGGAAGTACAGACGGATCTAAATTAACCACAAAAGCACTAGGTTTAGTCCATAAACACTTTTGGCTAGCAATTTGATCACGGGCATACACTCCTTGAAAGATTTCACGTGTAAATACATCAAACGTCAATAGTTGATTAATCTGTAGTGTATCCATTATGTAGAAAAATCTACCATAACATTACGATGCTTATCAATCTCTAGCAAGTTATGAAATTCGGCATGGGCAACTATGTTAATAGTGTCTGGCAGCGCTTGAGCAAACTGAATTTCCAATCTCATTGTACCGTGTTTTATGAGTTGGCTGTGTGTAGAGTCAGCAGCCTGATCAGGCGTCAGATCAAATACAAACAGCGTGTAACCGCTACCAAATTCATCATAGCTGATATCATTCGCTTCATCTTGCCATGCTTTACCCAAACCTTGAAACATAGAGAGATAAGAGCGCGCATAGCGCCGTCCTTCAAAATCAGGCTTTAGCGGCTTAGACGGTATACTCCGGCCACCCACATGTAAGCATATATAATTTATACTAAAGTGTTGAAAGTTAAAGGGGTTTAGCGCATATCGACCATGAAAAGCGCCATTACTGATGAGCCCTATGACAATGCGGGTGGGTAATTGCCCCAAAAATAGATTTTCTTTATTGACTTGCATGTTTCCCTGGGGTATGGCAAATATTTTGGTAACACCTCTCTTTAGAGGATATTTGGCATTTTCGTTTTGGAGCGTTTGAAGATGTGCCATCTGAATGTTTGGATTAATTTTAACGTTCCTTACAAAAAAGCTCACGTCTTGTAAATTAATTTTAAACCCAGCCCCGGCCCCGGCATGAAGACAAAATTCATCCGAGTTTCGTATTAGACGTAGTTTTAAGCTAACACCATTCATAAGTAGTTTTTCTTGTTGACACATGTCTAGATGTAATCGTCCAATTAACTCTGTGGCGCGACTGGCGGCGATCGTTGTAGCACGTCTCTGTAGACCGCTGTTGTGATTTGCCGCCGCATCCATATGCCCTGCACTATCTTTATCCCATAGGGATAATCGAAGATGAGTTTGTTTAGCATCACGACCATGAGACAAGAGTGTTTCTAAATAAGCTCTATAGGCGTAGGTGTTGCTGGATGATGTCACCTGTTGATCATTGAGCGATAGATCAATTTGACTCCATAAAGAGTGTAGTAATAAATTTTCCGGGCCCACAGCTGCATCACCAGCAATATTAGTGCCATCCGCATTAAGCACACGAAGTTTGACATAAAGATAAGAGTTACTGAGATCAATGTAGTCTGAATCACCACCAGACACATAAAATTCGATGGGACCGGCATCAGTGATCGTTGAAAGCGGTCTGTGTTCTATATCTTGAGATTCTATAATGGCTGTTTGAGTCGGCGGTAGTTGAAATAAATCCAGTTCTGATTTTAAACAAGGACACGAGTTTTGATGAATGAGTTCGCTCATGATCGTTAATTAATCAAATATATCTCTTCGTCTTTTTTTTCTCAAATGTGTATTGAGAGGTCGATGTATCGGTTGTCGTCGCTTGTGAGACACTCCTGGAGGTGGTGAAGATGCAGAAGAAGTAGAAGGCGAGTTTATAAAATCGTGAGCTACACGCTGTACATGTTCTAGTCCTCTATTTTTAAAGAGGTAGAGATTTTTTGTCCGCCCACAACATCTCCTAAGACATCTGCGCCAAAACTAACCAGTCGTTTAGGAACCTCTCTCTTTAATACCCGTCCAAGGGTAGGTAAAACAGTGGTTCGCATGAGACTACTAAATAGACTTCCGAGGCCATGACCTCGTTGATGTCGTGACCCCGCAAAGTAAGGTAATCCTACACCTCCGCCTGCTTGCGATGTATAATAATCGAGATATATCTTTGGAGAATGATCCGCATAGGGGTGCCTCATTTTTTTGTGTGGATCAAACTAGAGATCGTCGTCGCAACTGAAGTGTTAAGATGACCTCTCCACGATCAAATGGGATCAATTCTCCCGCGCCGTTTCTTATATTTACAATAATATTATCAAAACTATTAAATTTAATCGGAACAAAATGAACATCATGATAAGTCTGAAAGACAATGTCAGAGCTAGATCCGGTCAAAGGTACCATTCTTAATAGTGGAGCCCTCGCGTCTCCCACAATACGATCCTCGGCAATATTGATATATACATATAAACACGTTAGATTGCGGTTAACGTCCGCTACATGTTCTCCATACGCATGTCTTCCTCCATGATATTTGAAATGTTTAAATCCTAACATGTCAGCCAGAGGTTCGTCCATCTTCACCTCAACATCAGTATCCAAGGTCATCATGACTTTGTTAATGTCTTTATGATAATAAAACAACTCTCCCCATGCACCATTTTTGTCATATATAACAGGCAGTGGGCGTGAAGGCTTAAAGAGTGGTCGGATTCGACTGTTGATCCAATCCACTATTTGCTGTAGGCTGTCGTAATGTCCCGACGTCACCGTAATGTGTTGAGTAGTATCTATCTGGCCAGCTTTTTTACGCGTTATTCGTAAATTCATATTGTTTGCGTTTACATTGATCCAAGACCATGGATAAATAATTTCACACAAACCCACTTCATATGGACCTTGTAGATCCAAAGGAGGGTCTAATTTTGTAGTAAATGAAGATAAGGTATTGTCAGGATAATGCGTCATAGACGCGTTGCTAGGGAGAGTTATATAAAAACTGCTCATCTTCCTCTTGTGGGTATTTATCCTATGAGCCTTTGTATCGTGTGATTTAGCTTTTATACTGACCGATGTTAGATGCATCAATCCAGCTATTAAAGGCATCTGAATATCCCAACCATTTGACAAGCACTTGGCGACCTCTACGACGTAATATTTTCTCAATTTTATAGATACCGCTGTCGATCACTTTTTGTAGTTCTAATTCATAAAAAGTTCCTTGAATGAGCTGTCCATTATCGTCTCGTATTTTATATACATAAGGGAATGTTTTTAAATGTCTTTGAGCGATAGTAAACAATTCTTGTGACCATTTAGGTAAATATCCTTTATGAAACGTACGTCTAGATTCTGCAATGCGAACTCGATCACCTACAGAAAACTTGGGTAAAGAAGATCTGACAGGCTTATTGTCCAAAACTTTGGCATACAAAGCTTCATAAACACGATGAATGTTATCTGATGTCACGAGGCGCGGCTGGGTTTTAATAGATCGATGATAGGTTGAGTTATAACTATCTAATAACTCTTGTAACACATCTACATAACGACGTGTATTGTGATGCGTAAAATATCGATACATTTTTCCTTTTAATGTACGATTAAATCGTTCCACCACGGCTGCTTTAATGTCCTCATTTTCTGAAGTAAAATGATGAATTTTGTTTTTCTTTAAAAACATTTGAAATGGTTTATTTTTAAATTCTGTTCCTTTATCAGTTTGTAAGTGACGTGGAGACTTTGGGCTTTGTCGTAAAATGTCAGCAAAAGCCTCGATTAAAGCAGCGCTCGTTTTATTTTTGAGTGCGCGAGCATAAGCTACTTTAGAAAACACATCAATGACTGTTAAAATATAGCGATGACCCGAGTTGACGTTTTTAAAGCGAGATAAGTCACACAAGTCTGCTTGCCACTGATCATAGGGTCCAGAGACGACGATGGATCGTCGAAGAAACTTTTGCCGGGTAGGATGATGAAGTGTATATGTATCTTGCTGTTGAAGCCATTGTTTTAATCGGGGTTTGTGTTGAGGCAAAGTCGAGGCATGACGTAAATAGGCGCTGGCTCCGCTATAAGCCCCTGGGTAGGCTGGATGAAAATATTCTTTTTTCCATATAGATTCTATGGACTTTTGGGCTGCATGTTGTCGTTTTCGAGCCATGATTCCCAAGCCAACGCTTTTTTGAGTGTTTTTTTGGCTTGTTTCTTTTTCTTTTTGGTTGAACTTTTGGAGGTATCATTGTCATCAAACATAGATGATGGAGAGGGTGGTGATGTAGCCCTGATGTCGTCAGCAAACACTTGATGATACCGTTGAATATTTCCTAAATATTGTCGAGGGATGTTGGTTTGTTTTAAACCTTGGGCAAAAAACACGCCAGCCCGCAGGGGGTGGTAGCAACTGTCTCGCTTTGGTCGAATGTAAAACATCATGAACTAGATCTACGATGTTTGTGTTAGGAATGATGTTGTCACGCCACACCAGATTGCCCTGACTGGTATACGTCATCACATCATTGTCTTTTAAATGCTGCATCAATTTACGCCCTTTGCTACGAAGACTAGCGGGAAGACTATGAACCACCTCTTCAGTCATATCAGCTAGTGTTGCTGGTGTTGGGAGTGACGCAGCTGCTGACGCTGTTGCTGTATCTATGGATGTAGATGGTTGAGACTGATAGTGATACTGATCTTGATAAGAAAGATATCGTTGCAGTAGTTGTTTGATACGCTCGCAGTTTTTGTTCCGTATTGAGCGAAGATGATTGTAATATAATAGTCATTTGTTGATCCAAATCACTCAGCTGATTTACAAGAGGTGGTGTAGGAGGCTCCGGTCGCAACGGTGTTGATGAAGGTATCATGTTCTCACTCGCTGGAACGAGTTTCATTTTGATGGCGTGTTGCATTTTTTATTATTGTGGTTGTGGAAATAAACCACCTAGCAGTTGTGTAGCTAGTGGTATCAGCAGTTGTAGAAATCCTCCTTTTTGTATTAATTTTTGTCGTTTGACTGTGTTTGATTTAGGCGCTATCAAACGGCGAAGCTTGTGCTTATGCCGAGCCCATCGTTGTTTCTGACCACGCGATAGTTTAACATGTCCTTTAAGTACATTATGTACCATCTCACACAAACAGTTAATAACACGAGGTTGTTTCAACAGTTGTTGGCGCTGATGTTTTTTTTTAGCACGTAATAAAGGAATCAAAGGTTGAAGTCGAGTCTGAGCACGATGTGTCTTCGCCATGGTAGTCTTTTTTCATCTGAATGTCTGATAACGGATAACACCTGTTTTATATATTGTTTTTAGGAATATAGACGATCGGATGTGGATCAAAAACATGAGTGCGCACACGATAGGTTTCAGGAGTTTGTTGTTTAAAATCTAAAAAGAGATATCCATAAGCCTCTCGGGTTGCATCTTGATAGGCCTCACGTAAAAAATGATGCCGTTTAGGAAAAGTTTGCATAGCCAAGTGTAAAATTTGATCCGCAGATCTTGGATTTTTACCCAACCACAGATAATGTGCATTTAATGAAATCGTCCGATGATGTTTGCTAGTATGAAATATATTTTGCACCATATAAGCCATACTTATATTTCCGTGATGACATTTTTTAATAAAAAATTCAGCCACACGCTGTTCCATCACAGGATTATCCATATGATCGTCGACCACCAATAAGGTTGCAATAGTCGAATCAAAGTCCACTCCATCTAAACTTTCTACAAAATCAATAGATATGGGACTTGTCTCTCGTAGCTGTCCAAATAAGTCTTGATATTGATGATAGACATACACCACTTTTTCAATAGGCGGTTGAATGTGAGTTTTACAATGTTGAATCAATTGTGCAATAAAAAATGTTTTACCACAGCCAGAAGGACCCGCGAGAAAGATCGAGAACGGATGTTGTAAAAAACGCACATCCATGATAAGTCACTCTATCAATGTCAAGCAAAAAAAAAAAAAACAAAAAAAAAAGTTAGAGGTCCAGCGCCACGGTAGAGACACCGTCTGACAATACCTTTCTTTTAGTGTAGAGATAGGATAAACCTCTTTTGGGTTGGATATAAGTTCGCATCACATTTTGTGCGTCAAGACGAAAACCTCGATTAACCACATGATGTGGCGTTTGTGCCGTTAGTACGGTTTGAAAGTTAGCTATGGTTAATGGATTGCACCTTTTTTGCACGCCTTTGCAAGACACCTTAGTGGTTGTATGAGTGCTACATGCGTAGCTTTTGGGTGCCAAAGAGATAATTTTATCAGCTTTGGCTTCCAGCTTCCATAAACCTGGTTCTCGCGTTTGGTGTTTATGTGCTGCAACACAGCATGGGGGTGGTGATGATGGTGGTGGTGGTGCTGATGGTCCCGGCAGAGATGATGTTGATAGCGGAGGCGATGGTGTCGATAGTGATGGTGGTAGACTGTCGTTGTTTTTATGCGTTTGGCAATATTGAGTAGGCAACCATTCGTCCCGATGTTTGTTGAAGTGATCCCTACGATCGGGACGAATGACGTCTTCTAAAGTGTCACCACTTAATGCCAAATATAGCGAGTCGGTGTCGCAGGTGATGAGTTGATAGTCGCATCGTTCAACGTAAAAGTCGATAAAGTGGTAGTAGAATTGCAAAAGCTTGAGTTTTGCGTACCCGTACACAAATAATCCGATGTGTAGAGGTAGATTTTGGTCGATGCTGGTCAATCGGCACTCTACCTCGTAATAATCATTTTGTACGGGTACGCATCTTTTAAATCGTGGATCGTGGATCGCTTTGGTGGCGCCCTTGGCATCCGTGATGAACGCCTTGGTGTGACGATCACGCCTCATCAAGGTTCGGCCATAGGAGCTGTTGCCCTGGATCAAACAAAACAAAAAAAACAAAAAATGAGTCCCCTCAAAATAAAAAAACATGCGCGCACACGCACGCGTGCACGTGTGTAGACACTTTTAGCAATGCACGGACATGGTATCTTGGTTGCATGGGTTGCGTGTTTTTGTTTCCAATGCATTTTATTGTATTTTGCCGTGCACTTTTGAAAATTTGATCGTGCAGAGTATTAAAAATGAGCATGTTTAGTCGTTCACACATGCGCGCACACGTGCATGCGTATGATTTTATCGTTGCACGGACATGGTATTATCGATGCACGGGTTGTGTGTTTTGTTTTCAATGCATTTTATTGTATTTTGGCGTGCACTTTAAAAATTTGATCGTGCAGTGTATTAAAAATGGGCGTGCATAGTATTAAAAATGCGTGCACATGATAAAAAAAAAAAAGACTCACCACGAGTTTGTAAGCTGCGGCGATGATGGCCTTGTCGTCATCCAAGTCTGCTTCTCGTCGGGCGCTGGTCACCTTGTCTGTGAATTTTTGGAAGCAGGGCTGTTTGTTGTATTGAATCACCTGATGGATTTTGGTGACTCGTAGCCCTTGTTGCAAATACCACTGGAGTAGGGGGGTGATAAGTAATATTTTTTCTCCACGAAAACTGGAAATGAGGGAGCGTTGTGGTTGTTTCAAGAAGCCATGCGCTTCCGCAAACGCCTTCATGTGAGGACCGATGTCATTTCGGCCGATGTTGGTGTTTTTGAAGATTGGTGGAAATTCTTCAAATCGAGGTTTCAGTTGATCCGGAACCTCAATATCAACTTCCACGAATCCAAACATGGCCCCAGTCCTCACATGCTCCAAGATCTCCGTTTCGGTCATGCCCCCACTGTAAAAGGCGGGTCCAGACTCAAATCGAGGAGCCCAATATGCCACTTCTTTCTTGTTTTTCTTTCTATAATCTTGCCATTGACACTCTCGCATGATGCGTAGATTGACGCCGATTTTTCGAAGATAGGCATCTTTTTCCTGTGTGTCGTCGGCTCTCTTCTTTTTTAGGTCGGGGTCCAAATTTTGTGTTAGTCGGCAATCATGCCCATGCCAATAACAGCCGTGAAATTGAAATGCCGTGTTTGATTTTTGTTCCCAACCATCCACGGGAAGCTTTCTTCCTCCTAGCCTTTTTTCTACTCCCCTATTATATTGGTGTTGGATGTCTCTCTTTTCTTTAGCTGCTATATATTCTAACCATTCCAAACAAATCTTGCTCTGTCGATTTTTTTTCCAATCTAAATAAAATCCCTCTTCTGCCTTTCTTCTTAAATAAAACCCTACCGGCATAGGTTCTGACATACATTTCAGATATAGGCTATTGGCATCATACCCCTCAATGGTCTTGCAGAGTTTTGGAGAAATGATGTTGGGGTCCGCCGATCTGATGTAGGTGACATCTTTTTCATGATATCTATGAAAAACAATGGCTGGACCACCACACACCGAATCCCGCATTGTATAATACATATCTTTATCCTGTTCATCGCAAAGCGCAAAAAAATTGCGGCAACTTGAGTGCAAAAAGCGATCTGTTAGCCCTGGTAGTGTCACGCCGTCATAGAACATGTCTAACCTGTAATAGTATTACTGCTAGCCTGCATTAGTATTGGTGCTAGCCTGTAACCTGTAATAGTATTGCTGCTAGCCTGTAACCTGTAATAGTATTGCTGCTAGCCTGTAACCTGTTATAGTATTGCTGCTAGCCTGTAACATGTAATAGTATTGCTGCTAGCCTGTAACCTGTAATAGTATTGCTGCTAGGATGTAATATTATTGCTGCTAACTTAATAGTATTGCTGCTAGCCTGCAATAGTATTGCTGCTAGCCTGTAACCTGTAATAGTATTGCTGCTAGCCTGTAACCTGTAAAAAAATATTGCTGCTAGCCTGTAACCTGTAATAGTATTGCTCCTAGCCTGTAACCTGTAATATATTACAGGCTAGCAGCAATACTATTACAGGTTACAGGCTAGCAGCAATACTATTACAGGTTACAGGCTAGCAGCAATACTATTACAGGTTACAGGCTAGCAGCAATACTATTACAGGTTACAGGCTAGCAGCAATACTATTACAGGTTACAGGCTAGCAGCAATACTATTACAGGTTTTAAACTAGCAGCAATATTACTACAGGTTACAGGCTAGCAGCAATATTATTACAGGCTAGCAGCAATACTATTACAGGTCACAGGCTAGCAGCAATACTATTACAGGTTACAGGCTAGCAGCAATACTATTACAGGTTACAGGCTAGCAGTAATACTATTACAGGTCACAGGCTAGCAGCAATACTATTACAGGTTACAGGCTAGCAGCAATACTATTACAGGTTAAAGGCTAGCAGCGTTACTATTGCAGGTTAAAGGCTAGCAGCAATACTATTACAGGTTACAGGCTAGCAGCAATACTATTACAGGTTACATGCTAGCAGCAATACTATTACAGGTTACAGGCTAGCAGCAATACTATTACAGGCTAGCAGCAATAATATTACAGGATACAGGCTAGCAGCAATACTATTACAGGTTACAGGCTAGAAGCAATACTATTACAGGTTACAGGCTAGCAGCAATACTATTACAAGTTACAGGCTAGCAGCAATACTATTACAGGTTTTAAACTAGCAGCAATATTATTACAGGTTACAGGCTAGCAGCAATATTATTACAGGCTAGCAGCAATATTATTACAGGTTACAGGCTAGCAGCAATACTATTACAGGTTACAGGCTAGCAGCGTTACTATTGCAGGATATAGGCTAGCAGCAATACTATTACAGGTTACAGGCTAGCAGCAATACTATTACAAGTTACAGGCTAGCAGCAATACTATCACAGGTTACAGGCTAGCAGCAATACTATTACAGGCTAGCAGCAATACTATTACAGGTTACAGGCTAGCAGCAATACTATTACAGGTTACAAGCTAGCAGCAATACTATTACAGGTTACAGGCTAGCAGCAATACTATTACAGGTTACAGGCTAGCAGCAATACTACTACAGGCTAGCAGCAATACTATTACAGGTTACAGGATAGCAGCAATACTATTACAGGTTACATTCTAGCAGCAATACTATCACAGGTTACAGGCTAGCAGCAATATTATTAAAGCCTAGCAGCAATACTATTACAGGTTACAGGCTAGGAGCAATACTATTACAGGTTACAGGCTAGCAGCAATACTATTACAGGTTGTTTGCTAGCAGCAACACTATTACAGGCTAGCAGCAATACTATTACAGGTTACAAGCTAGCAGCATTACCAATACAGGTTACAGGCTAGCAGCAATACTATTACAGGTTACAGGCTAGCAGCAATACTATTACAGGTTACAGGCTAGCAGCAATACTATTACAGGCTAGCAGCAATACTATTACAGGTTACAGGCTAGCAGCAATACTATTACAGGTTACAGGCTAGCAGCATTACTATTACAGGTTACAGGTTAGCAGCAATACCATTACAGGTTACAGGTTAGCAGCAATACTATTACAGGTTACAGGCTAGCAGAATAACTACTATAGGTTTCAGGCTAGCAGCATTACTATTACAGGCTAGCAGCAATACTATTACAGGTTACAGGCTAGCAGCAATACTATTACAGGTTACAGGCTAGCAGCAATACTATTACATGTTACAGTCTAGCAGCGTTACTATTGCAGATTACAGGCTAGCAGCAATGCTATTACAGGTTACAGGCTAACAGCAATACTTCTACAGGTTACAGGCTAGCAGCAAAACTATTACAAATTACAGGCTAGCAGCAATACTATTACAGGCTAGCAGCAATACTATTACAGGTTACAGGCTAGCAGCAATACTATTACAGACTAGCAGCAATACTATTACAGGTTACAGGCTAGCAGCAATACTATTACAGGTTACAGGCTAGCAGCAATACTATTACAGTTTACAGGCTAGCAGCAATACTATTACAGGTTACAGGCTAGCAGCAATACTATTACAGGTTACAGGCTAGCAGCAATACTATTACAGGTTACAGGCTAGCAGCAATACTAGTACAGATTACAGGCTAGCAGCAATACTATTACAGGTTACAGTCTAGCAGCAATACTACTACAGGTTACAGGCTAGCAGCAATACTATTACAGGCTAGCAGCAATACTATTACAGGTTACAGGCTAGCAGCAATACTATTACAGGTTACAGACTAGCAGCAATACTATTACAGGTTACAGGCTAGCAGCAATACTATTAAAGGTTACAGGCTAGCAGCAGTACTATTACAGGCTACAGGCTAGCAGCAATACTATTACAGGCTAGCAGCATTACTATTACAGGTTAGCAGCAATACTATTACATGTAACAGTCTAGCAGCGTTACTATAGCAGATTACAGGCTAGCAGCAATGCTATTACAGGTTACAGGCTAACAGCAATACTTCTACAGGTTACAGGCTAGCAGCAAAACTATTACAAACTACAGGCTAGCAGCAATACTATTACAGGCTAGCAGCAATACTATTACAGGTTAAAGGCTAGCAGCAATACTATTACAGACTAGCAGCAATAATATTACAGGTTACAGGCTAGCAGCAATACTATTACAGGTTACAGGCTAGCAGCAATACTATTACAGGTTACAGGCTAGCAGCAATACTATTACAGGCTAGCAGCAATACTATTACAGGTTACAGGCTAGCAGCAATACTATTACAGGTTACAGGCTAGCAGCAATACTATTACAGGTTACAGGCTAGCAGCAAAAGTTTTACAAGCTAGCAGCAATATTATTACAGGTTACAGGCTAGCAGCAATACTATTACAGGTTACAGGCTAGCAGCAATACTATTACAGGTTACAGGCTAGCAGCAATACTATTACAGATTACAGGTTAGCAGCAATACTATTACAGGTTACAGGCTAGCAGCAATACTACTACAGGTTACAGGCTAGCAGCAATACTACTAGCAGCAATACTACTACAGGTTACAGGCTAGCAGCAATACTATTACAGGCTAGCAGCAATACTATTACAGGTTACAGGCTAGCAGCAATACTATTACAGGTTACAGGCTAGCAGCAGTACTATTACAGGCTACAGGCTAGCAGCAATACTATTACAGGCTAGCAGCATTACTATTACAGGTTAGCAGCAATACTATTACAGGTTACAGGCTAGCAGCAATACTATTACAGGTTACAGGCTAGCAGCAATACTATTACAGGTTACAGGCTAGCAGCAATACTATTACAGGTTAGAGGCTAGCAGCAATACTCTTACAGGCTAGCAGCAATACAATTACAGGCTAGCAGCAATACTTTTACAGGCTAGGAGCAATACTATTAAAGACTAGCAGCAACACTATTACAGGCTAGCAGCAATATTATTACAGGTTACAGGCTGGCAGCAATACTATTACAGGTTACAGGCTAGCTGCAATACCATTACAGGTTACAGGCTAGCAGCAATAATATTACAGGTTACAGGCTAGGAGCAATACTATTACAGGTTACAGGCTAGCAGCAATATTTTTTTACAGGTTACAGGCTAGCAGCAATACTATTACAGGTTACAGGCTAGCAGCAATACTATTGCAGGCTAGCAGCAATACTATTAAGTTAGCAGCAATAATATTACATCCTAGCAGCAATACTATTACAGGTTACAGGCTAGCAGCAATACTATTACATGTTACAGGCTAGCAGCAATACTATAACAGGTTACAGGCTAGCAGCAATACTATTACAGGTTACAGGCTAGCAGCAATACTATTACAGGTTAGCAGTAATACTATTACAGGTTACAGGATAGCAGCAATACTATTACAGGTTACAGGCGAGCAGCAATATTATTACAGGTTACAGGCTAGCAGCAATATTATTTAAGCCTAGCAGCATTACTATTACAGGTTACAGGCTAGCAGCAATACTATTACAGGTTACAGGCTAGCAGCAATACTATTACAGGTCACAGGCTAGCAGCAATTTTATTACAGGTTAGAAGCTAGCAGCAATACTATTACAGGTTACAGGCTAGCAGCGTTACTATTGCAGGTTCCAGTCTAGCAGCAAAACTACTACAGGTCACAGGCTAGCAGCAATACTATTACAGGCTAGCAGCATTACTATTACAGGTCACAGGCAAGCAGCAATACTATTACAGGTTACAGGCTAGCAGCAATACTATTACAGGTTACAGGCTAGAAGCGCTACTATTGCAGGTTACAGGCTAGCAGCAATACTATTACAGGTTACAGGCTAGCAGCAATACTCTTACAGGTTACACGCTAGCAGCAATAATATTACAGGTTACAGGCTAGCAGCTTTACTATTACAGGCTAGCAGCAATACTATTACAGGTTACAGGCTAGCAGCAATACTATTACAGGTTACAGGCTAGCAGCAATACTATTACAGGTTACAGGCTAGCAGCAATACTATTACAGGTTACAGGCTAGCAGCAAAATTTTTACAGGCTAGCAGCAATATTATTACAGGTTACAGGCTAGCAGCAATACTATTACAGGTTACATTCTAGCAGCAATACTATTACAGGTTACAGGCTAGCAGCAATACTATTACAGGTTACAGGCTAGCAGCAATACTATTACAGGTTACAGGCTAACAGCAATACTACTATAGGTTACAGGCTAGCAGCCATACTATTAACGGCTAGCAGCAAGACTATCACAGGTTCGAGGCAAGCAGCAATACTTTTACAGGTTACAGGCTAGCAGCAATACTATTACAGGCTAGCAGCAATACTATTACTGGTTACAGGCTAGCAGCAATACTATTACAAGTTACAGACTAGCAGCAATACTATTACAGGTTACAGGCTAGCAGCAATACTATTAAAGGTTACAGGATAGCAGAAATACTATTACAGGTTACAGGGTAGCAGCAATACTATTACAGGCTAGCAGCAATACTATTACAGGTAACAGGCTAGCAGCAATACTATTACAGGTTACAGGCTAGCAGCAATACTATTACAGGTTACAAGCTAGCAGCAATATTATTACAAGATAGCAGCAATACCTTTACAGGATACAGGCTAGCAGCAATACTATTAAAGGTTACAGGCTAGCAGCAATACTATTACAGGTTACAGGCTAGCAGCAATACTATTACAGGTTACAGGCTAGCAGCAATACTATTACAGGTTACAGGCTAGCAGCAATACTATTACAGGCTAGCAGCAATTATATTACAGGTTACAGGCTAGCAGCAATATTATTACAGGTTACAGGCTAGAAGCAATACTATTACAGGTTACAGGTAGCAGCAATACTATTACAGGTTACAGGATAGCAGCAATACTATTACAGGTTTTAAACTAGCAGCAATATTACTACAGGTTACAGGCTAGCAGCAATATTATTACAGGCTAGCAGCAATAGTATTACAGGTCACAGGCTAGCAGCAATACTATTACAGGTTACAGGCTAGCAGCAATACTATTACAGGTTACAGGCTAGCAGTAATACTATTACAGGTCACAGGCTAGCAGCAATACTATTACAGGTTACAGGCTAGCAGCAATACTATTACAGGTTAAAGGCTAGCAGCGTTACTATTGCAGGTTACAGGCTAGCAGCAATACTATTACAGGTTACAGGCTAGCAGCAATACTATTACAGGTTTTAAACTAGCAGCAATATTATTACAGGTTACAGGCTAGCAGCAATATTAATACAGGCTAGCAGCAATACTATTACAGGTCACAGGCTAGCAGCAATACTATTACAGGTTACAGGCTTGCAGCAATACTATTACAGGTTACAGGCTAGCAGCGTTACTATTGCAGGATATAGGCTAGCAGCAATACTATTACAGGTTACAGGCTAGCAGCAATACTATTACAAGTTACAGGCTAGCAGCAATACTATCACAGGTTACAGGCTAGCAGCAATACTATTACAGGCTAGCAGCAATACTATTACAGGTTACAGGCTAGCAGCAATACTATTACAGGTTACAAGCTAGCAGCAATACTATTACAGGTTACAGGCTAGCAGCAATACTATTACAGGTTACAGGCTAGCAGCAATACTACTACAGGCTAGCAGCAATACTATTACAGGTTACAGGCTAGCAGCAATACTATTACAGGTTACATTCTAGCAGCAATACTATCACAGGTTACAGGCTAGCAGCAATATTATTAAAGCCTAGCAGCAATACTATTACAGGTTACAGGCTAGCAGCAATACTATTACAGGTTACAGGCTAGCAGCAATATTATTACAGGTTACAGGCTAGCAGCAATATTATTACAGGTTACAGGCTAGCAGCAATACTATTACAGGTTACAGGCTAGCAGCAATATTATTAAAGCCTAGCAGCAATACTATTACAGGTTACAGGCTAGGAGCAATACTATTACAGGTTACAGGCTAGCAGCAATACTATTACAGGTTACAGGCTAGCAGCAATACTATTACAGGTTTAAACTAGCAGCAATTATTACAGTTACAGGCTAGCAGCAATATTAAGGTACAGGCTAGCAGCAATACTATTACAGGTTACAGGCTAGCAGCAATACTATTACAGGTTACAGGCTAGCAGCGTTACTATTGCAGGATATAGGCTAGCAGCAATACTATTACAGGTTACAGGCTAGCAGCAATACTATTACAAGTTACAGGCTAGCAGCAATACTATCACAGGTTACAGGCTAGCAGCAATATTATTACAGGCTAGCAGCAATACTATTACAGGTTACAGGCTAGCAGCAATACTATTACAGGTTACAAGCTAGCAGCAATACTATTACAGGTTACAGACTAGCAGCAATACTATTATAGGTTACAGGCTAGCAGCATTACTACTACAGGCTAGCAGCAATACTATTACAGGTTACAGGATAGCAGCAATACTATTACAGGTTACATTCTAGCAGCAATACTATCACAGGTTACAGGCTAGCAGCAATATTATTAAAGCCTAGCAGCAATACTATTACAGGTTACAGGCTAGGAGCAATACTATTACAGGTTACAGGCTAGCAGCAATACTATTACAGGTTGTTTGCTAGCAGCAACACTATTACAGGCTAGCAGCAATACTATTACAGGTTACAAGCTAGCAGCATTACCAATACAGGTTACAGGCTAGCAGCAATACTATTACAGGTTACAGGCTAGCAGCAATACTATTACAGGTTACAGGCTAGCAGCAATACTATTACAGGCTAGCAGCAATACTATTACAGGTTACAGGCTAGCAGCAATACTATTACAGGTTACAGGTTAGCAGCAATACCATCACAGGTTACAGGTTAGCAGCAATACTATTACAGGTTACAGGCTAGCAGAATAACTACTATAGGTTTCAGGCTAGGAGCATTACTATTACAGGCTAGCAGCATTACTATTACAGGTTACAGGCTAGCAGCAATACTATTACAGGTTACAGGCTAGCAGCAATACTATTACATGTTACAGTCTAGCAGCGTTACTATTGCAGATTACAGGCTAGCAGCAATGCTATTACAGGTTACAGGCTAACAGCAATACTTCTACAGGTTACAGGCTAGCAGCAAAACTATTACAAATTACAGGCTAGCAGCAATACTATTACAGGCTAGCAGCAATACTATTACAGGTTAAAGGCTAGCAGCAATACTATTACAGACTAGCAGCAATACTATTACAGGTTACAGGCTAGCAGCAATACTATTACAGGTTACAGGCTAGCAGCAATACTATTACAGGTTACAGGCTAGCAGCAATACTATTACAGGTTACAGGCTAGCAGCAATACTATTACAGGTTACAGGCTAGCAGCAATACTATTACAGGTTACAGGCTAGCAGCAATACTAGTACAGATTACAGGCTAGCAGCAATACTATTACAGGTTACAGTCTAGCAGCAATACTACTACAGGTTACAGGCTAGCAGCAATACTATTACAGGCTAGCAGCAATACTATTACAGGTTACAGGCTAGCAGCAATACTATTACAGGTTACAGACTAGCAGCAATACTATTACAGGTTACAGGCTAGCAGCAATACTATTACAGGTTACAGGCTAGCAGCAGTACTATTACAGGCTACAGGCTAGCAGCAATACTATTACAGGCTAGCAGCATTACTATTACAGGTTAGCAGCAATACTATTACATGTTACAGTCTAGCAGCGTTACTATAGCAGATTACAGGCTAGCAGCAATGCTATTACAGGTTACAGGCTAACAGCAATACTTCTACAGGTTACAGGCTAGCAGCAAAACTATTACAAACTACAGGCTAGCAGCAATACTATTACAGGCTAGCAGCAATACTATTACAGGTTACAATACTATTACAGACTAGCAGCAATAATATTACAGGTTACAGGCTAGCAGCAATACTATTACAGGTTACAGGCTAGCAGCAATACTATTACAGGTTACAGGCTAGCAGCAATACTATTACAGGTTACAGGCTAGCAGCAAAAGTTTTACAAGCTAGCAGCAATATTATTACAGGTTACAGGCTAGCAGCAATACTATTACAGGTTACAGGCTAGCAGCAATACTATTACAGGTTACAGGCTAGCAGCAATACTATTACAGATTACAGGCTAGCAGCAATACTATTACAGGTTACAGGCTAGCAGCAATACTACTACAGGTTACAGGCTAGCAGCAATACTACTAGCAGCAATACTACTACAGGTTACAGGCTAGCAGCAATACTATTACAGGCTAGCAGCAATACTATTACAGGTTACAGGCTAGCAGCAATACTATTACAGGTTAGAGGCTAGCAGCAGTACTATTACAGGCTACAGGCTAGCAGCAATACTATTACAGGCTAGCAGCATTACTATTACAGGTTAGCAGCAATACTATTACAGGTTACAGGCTAGCAGCAATACTATTACAGGTTACAGGCTAGCAGCAATACTATTACAGGTTACAGGCTAGCAGCAATACTATTACAGGTTACAGGCTAGCAGCAATACTCTTACAGGCTAGCAGCAATACAATTACAGGCTAGCAGCAATACTTTTACAGGCTAGGAGCAATACTATTAAAGACTAGCAGCAACACTATTACAGGCTAGCAGCAATATTATTACAGGTTACAGGCTGGCAGCAATACTATTACAGGTTACAGGCTAGCTGCAATACCATTACAGGTTACAGGCTAGCAGCAATAATATTACAGGTTACAGGCTAGGAGCAATACTATTACAGGTTACAGGCTAGCAGCAATATTTTTTTACAGGTTACAGGCTAGCAGCAATACTATTACAGGTTACAGGCTAGCAGCAATACTATTAAGTTAGCAGCAATAATATTACATCCTAGCAGCAATACTATTACAGGTTACAGGCTAGCAGCAATACTATTACATGTTACAGGCTAGCAGCAATACTATAACAGGTTACAGGCTAGCAGCAATACTATTACAGGTTACAGGCTAGCAGCAATACTATTACAGGTTACAGGCTAGCACCAATACTATTGCAGGCTAGCAGTAATACTATTACAGGTTACAGGATAGCAGCAATACTATTACAGGTTACAGGCGAGCAGCAATATTATTACAGGTTACAGGCTAGCAGCAATATTATTTAAGCCTAGCAGCATTACTATTACAGGTTACAGGCTAGCAGCAATACTATTACAGGTTACAGGCTAGCAGCAATACTATTACAGGTCACAGGCTAGCAGCAATTTTATTACAGGTTAGAAGCTAGCAGCAATACTATTACAGGTTACAGGCTAGCAGCGTTACTATTGCAGGTTCCAGTCTAGCAGCAAAACTACTACAGGTCACAGGCTAGCAGCAATACTATAACAGGCTAGCAGCATTACTATTACAGGTCACAGTTAAGCAGCAATACTATTACAGGTTACAGGCTAGCAGCAATAATATTACAGGTTACAGGCTAGAAGCGTTACTATTGCAGGTTACAGGCTAGCAGCAATACTATTACAGGTTACAGGCTAGCAGCAATACTCTTACAGGTTACACGCTAGCAGCAATAATATTACAGGTTACAGGCTAGCAGCTTTACTATTACAGGCTAGCAGCAATACTATTACAGGTTACAGGCTAGCAGCAATACTATTACAGGTTACAGGCTAGCAGCAATACTATTACAGGTTACAGGCTAGCAGCAATACTATTACAGGTTACAGGCTAGCAGCAAAATTTTTACAGGCTAGCAGCAATATTATTACAGGTTACAGGCTAGCAGCAATACTATTACAGGTTACATTCTAGCAGCAATACTATTACAGGTTACAGGCTAGCAGCAATACTATTACAGGTTACAGGCTAGCAGCAATACTATTACAGGTTACAGGCTAACAGCAATACTACTATAGGTTACAGGCTAGCAGCAATACTATTAACGGCTAGCAGCAAAACTATCACAGGTTCGAGGCAAGCAGCAATACTTTTACAGGTTACAGGCTAGCAGCAATACTATTACAGGCTAGCAGCAATACTATTACTGGTTACAGGCTAGCAGCAATACTATTACAAGTTACAGACTAGCAGCAATACTATTACAGGTTACAGGCTAGCAGCAATACTATTAAAGGTTACAGGATAGCAGAAATACTATTACAGGTTACAGGGTAGCAGCAATACTATTACAGGCTAGCAGCAATACTATTACAGGTAACAGGCTAGCAGCAATACTATTACAGGTTACAGGCTAGCAGCAATACTATTACAGGCTAGCAGCAATACTATTACAGGCTATCAGCAATACTATTACAGGCTAGCAGCAATACTATTAAAGGCTAGCAGCAATACTATTACAGGCTAGCAGCAATACTATTACAGGTTACAGGCTAGCAGCAATACTATTACAGGTTACAGGCTAGCAGCACTACTATTACAGGTTACAGGCTAGCAGCAATACTATTACAGGTTGCAGGCTAGCAGCAATATTATTACAGGCTAGCAGCAATACTATTACAGGTAACAGGCTAGCAGCAATACTATTACAGGTTACAGGCTAGCAGCAATACTATTACAGGTTACAGGCTAGCAGCAATACTATTACAGGTTACAGGCTAGCAGCAATACTATTACAGGCTAGCAGCAATACAATTACAGGCTAGCAGCAATACTATTACAGGCTAGGAGCAATACTATTAAAGACTAGCAGCAATACTATTACAGGCTAGCAGCGATAATATTAAAGGCTAGCAGCAATACTATTACAGGCTAGCAGCAATACTATTACAGGTTACAGGCTAGAAGCAATACTTTTACAGGTTACAGGCTAGCAGCAATACTATCACAGGTTACAGGCTAGCTGCAATACTATTACAGGTTACAGTCTAGCAGCAATACTATTACAGGTTACAGGCTAGCAGCAATACTATTACAGGTTACAGGCTAGCAGCAATATTATTACAAGCTAGCAGCAATACTAATACATGTTACAGGCTAGCAGCAATACTGTTACAGGTTACAGGCTAGCAGCAATACTATTACAGGTTACAGGCTAGCAGCAATACTATTACAGGTTACAGTCTAGCAGCAATACTATTACAGGTTACAGGCTAGCAGCAATACTGCTACATGTTACAGGCTAGCAGCAATACTATTACAGGCTAGCAGCAATACTATTACAGGTCACAGGTTAGCAGCAATACTATTACAGGTTACAGGCTAGCAGCAATACTATTACAGGCTAGCAGCAATAACATTACAGGTTACAGGCTAGCAGCAATACTATTACAGGTTACAGGCTAGAGGCAATAATATTACAGGTTACAGGCTAGCAGCAATACTATTACAGGTTACAGGCTAGCAGCAGTACTATTACAGGTTACAGGCTAGCAGCAATTCTATTACAGGTTACAGGCTAGCAGCAATACTATTACAGGTTACAAGCTAGCAGCAATATTATTAGAAGCTAGCAGCAATACTATTACAGGTTACAAGCTAGCAGCAAAATTTTTACAGGCTAGCAGCAATATAATTACAGGTTACAGGCTAGCAGCAATACTATTACAGGTTACAGGGTAGCAGCAATACTATTACAGGCTAGCAGCAATACTATTACAGGCTAGCAGCAATACTATTACAGGTTACAGGCTAGCAGCAATACTATTACAGGTTACAAGCTAGCAGCAATACTATTACAGGTTACAGGCTAGCAGCAATACTATTACATGTTACAGGCTAGCAGCAATACTATTACAGGCTAGCAGCAAAACTATTACAGGTAACAGGCTAGCAGCAAAACTATTACAGGTTACATGCTAGCAGCAATACTATTACAGGCTAGCAGCAATACTATTACAGGCTAGCAGCAATACTATTACAGGCTAGCAGCAATACTATTAAAGGCTAGCAGCAATACTATTACAGGTTACAGGCTAGCAGCAATAATATTACAGGTTACAGGCTAGCAGCAATACTATTACAGGTTACAGGCTAGCTGCAATACTATTACAGGTTACAGGCTAGCAGCAATACTATTACAGGTTACAGGCTAGCAGCAATACTATTACAGGTTACAAGCTAGCAGCAATGTTATTACAAGCTAGCAGCAATACTTTTACAGGATACAGGCTAGCAGCAATACTATTAAAGGTTACAGGCTAGCAGCAATACTATTACAGGTTACAGGCTAGCAGTAATACTATTACAGGTCACAGGCTAGCAGCAATACTATTACAGGTTACAGGCTAGTAGCAATACTATTACAGGTTACAGGCTAGCAGCAATACTATTACAGGTTACAGGCTAGCAGCAATACTATTACAGGCTAGCAGCAATTACAGGCTAGCAGCAATATTATTACAGGTTACAGGCTAGAAGCAATACTATTACAGGTTACAAGCTAGCAGCAATACTATTACAGGTTACAGGCTAGCAGCAATACTATTACAGGTTTTAAACTAGCAGCAATATTACTACAGGTTACAGGCTAGCAGCAATATTATTACAGGCTAGCAGCAATAGTATTACAGGTCACAGGCTAGCAGCAATACTATTACAGGTTACAGGCTAGCAGCAATACTATTACAGGTTACAGGCTAGCAGTAATACTATTACAGGTCACAGGCTAGCAGCAATACTATTACAGGTTACAGGCTAGCAGCAATACTATTACAGGTTAAAGGCTAGCAGCGTTACTATTGCAGGTTACAGGCTAGCAGCAATACTATTACAGGTTACAGGCTAGCAGCAATACTATTACAGGTTTTAAACTAGCAGCAATATTATTACAGGTTACAGGCTAGCAGCAATATTATTACAGGCTAGCAGCAATACTATTACAGGTCACAGGCTAGCAGCAATACTATTACAGGTTACAGGCTAGCAGCGTTACTATTGCAGGATATAGGCTAGCAGCAATACTATTACAGGTTACAGGCTAGCAGCAATACTATTACAAGTTACAGGCTAGCAGCAATACTATCACAGGTTACAGGCTAGCAGCAATACTATTACAGGCTAGCAGCAATACTATTACAGGTTACAGGCTAGCAGCAATACTATTACAGGTTACAAGCTAGCAGCAATACTATTACAGGTTACAGGCTAGCAGCAATACTATTACAGGTTACAGGCTAGCAGCAATACTACTACAGGCTAGCAGCAATACTATTACAGGTTACAGGCTAGCAGCAATACTATTACAGGTTACATTCTAGCAGCAATACTATCACAGGTTACAGGCTAGCAGCAATATTATTAAAGCCTAGCAGCAATACTATTACAGGTTACAGGCTAGGAGCAATACTATTACAGGTTACAGGCTAGCAGCAATACTATTACTTTGCTAGCAGCAACACTATTACAGGCTAGCAGCAATACTATTACAGGTTACAAGCTAGCAGCATTACCAATACAGGTTACAGGCTAGCAGCAATACTATTACAGGTTACAGGCTAGCAGCAATACTATTACAGGTTACAGGCTAGCAGCAATACTATTACAGGCTAGCAGCAATACTATTACAGGTTACAGGCTAGCAGCAATACTATTACAGGTTACAGGTTAGCAGCAATACCATCACAGGTTACAGGTTAGCAGCAATACTATTACAGGTTACAGGCTAGCAGAATAACTACTATAGGTTTCAGGCTAGGAGCATTACTATTACAGGCTAGCAGCAATACTATTACAGGTTACAGGCTAGCAGCAATACTATTACAGGTTACAGGCTAGCAGCAATACTATTACATGTTACAGTCTAGCAGCGTTACTATTGCAGATTACAGGCTAGCAGCAATGCTATTACAGGTTACAGGCTAACAGCAATACTTCTACAGGTTGGCTAGCAGCTAAACTATTACAAACTACAGGCTAGCAGCAATACTATTACAGGCTAGCAGCAATACTATTACAGGTTAAAGGCTAGCAGCAATTCTATTACAGACTAGCAGCAATACTATTACAGGTTACAGGCTAGCAGCAATACTATTACAGGTTACAGGCTAGCAGCAATACTATTACAGGTTACAGGCTAGCAGCAATACTATTACAGGTTACAGGCTAGCAGCAATACTATTACAGGTTACAGGCTAGCAGCAATACTATTACAGATTACAGGCTAGCAGCAATACTATTACAGGTTACAGGCTAGCAGCAATACTACTACAGGTTACAGGCTAGCAGCAATACTATTACAGGCTAGCAGCAATACTATTACAGGTTACAGGCTAGCAGCAATACTATTACAGGTTACAGACTAGCAGCAATACTATTACAGGTTACAGGCTAGCAGCAATACTATTACAGGTTACAGGCTAGCAACAGTACTATTACAGGCTACGGCTAGCAGCAATACTATTACAGGCTAGCAGCATTACTATTACAGGTTAGCAGCAATACTATTACAGGTTACAGGCTAGCAGCAATACGTCACGCTCATAAGATAATTGCCTAACTCAATTTTCCTAGTTTCGAGATAAACGATAAAAACATGTTATTTTTTAAACTGAAAATTCTTTAAAGATTTTTTTTGCATATATCTTCACAGAATGAAGTTGCCAATGTATGTTGAAGCCAGTTTTGAGAAATGTGTGTGTTTGTTTGCCTGCAAACTGATTTAGGCAGAATGAGCACTAACAAAAGGTGAGATAGGCAAGAAGTGAAACTTCAGATAGGCATAGGAAAGTTTTTAAAAGACAAAAACACAAGATAGGCAATACTGAATTTTTTTTTTTCATTTAATCAATAACATAAAGATAAACAAAAAACGTCATGTACTTGCAATGTCAACGGGAAAACATGACAAGCCTAAAGAAACAACACATAGTTTTTTTCATAAGCCTACACATATTCTATGCGCTTGCAAACAAAATGTCAATAGAAAGAATCCTTTTTAATTTAATGTGATCTAACAAACTGTGATCTACTTGCAGCAGTGATGTATTACTTTCCTAGCCTATTCCTGTCCTATCCCGTAACTCGGAGGTCGTAGGAGCACCACAGATGATCGTTTAACCAGCGTACTTCATCTTTCCCTGTCTTCAGCAACCCTCATGGTTTGGCTCAGTGTCCAACCAGTCCATTCTCGAATGTTGTCCTCCCACCTCTTTTTCGGTCTCCCTCTTCTTCTACCTCCGTGCACTGTGCCTTGCAGGATAATCTTTGCAAGACCTGATGATTTGGTGACGCGGCCATGCCGGAGTTTCCGTTTTTTTACCACTGTGAGCAGGTCATTGTGTTGTCCAATGGCTTGTGAGACGGTCTGTCGGACTTCGTCGTTGGTGATGTGCTGGTGTAGGAAATGCCCAGAAGTCTTCTGTAGCACCTCATCTCCATGCTTTGTTTCTTCGTTGTAGATCTGCTGTGAGTGTCCATGTCTCGCAAGCGTATAGGAAGATGGAGATGACAAGAGAGCGCAGCAGTCTTACTTTGGAATGTAAACTGATGGTCCTGTCTTTCCAAATTGGCTTCAATCTCACCAGGGCAGCAGTTGTTTTAGCGATCCTGGAGAGGACTTCCTGTCGGGACCCATTATCTATTACTTTGTACTTGACTAAAGGCATCATAGAACACATCCTCTCCTCATAAAAAGACATAATACACAGACACATCTTCTGTGTGCTTGCAAAAAAAAAATTAAACACAAATAATTATTGTTAATGTGGTCCAAACTAAAGGTGCAGTAAAGTGTGTACTTGATGTGACTGTTGGCATCTTATCACACTCCCCATTCCCTTACTTTTACCCTTGTAAAATGTTATTCATTTATTTACTTAACTCAAAGCATCATGGAACACTCGCTCTCCTCTTAAAGGTAATTATTAAACTTGCTTAATTAACTTCATCCATACAACAGGTAATTCACTTGCAGCAGTGAAGTATTACTTTGTACTTGACTCAATGCATCATAGAACACTCCCTCTCCCCTCTCCTTCTACCTGCACCCAGGCATAGAAAGTCTTTTCCGGACAGGACGTCTGTGTGCTTTGTAGAGGTCTATTCAGGGCTGCCATTTCAATCTTAGAGTGAAATGGAACGTTTCAAGTTCTTACAAGACACTAATATCTGTTCCACTTGACCGGGGCTAAACCATGTTAGACGCTCAACGTGAAGCACCTGCAACATTTTTATTTCACATAAAGTGGCAATAACTTCCTCGGGGTGATCTTCCAGTTGTGGCAAAGTGTGAAGTTGCAAATGGGTAAGCGGTACCGTAGTTGAGCTAAGCAGCTCAAGTCTGAGAGGGAAAAGCTCGAATTCCCACTGGCCCTAAACACTTTGATTCCTACTTCCTGCCCATGCACTTGTCTCTTGGGCAACTCTTCCGGGACAAAACTACTCATTGTGTGTGAGGTCTGTTGGATCAGCTTGGGAATATTGGATGCTTTCTGCCAAATGGTCACTGGGGCTTCCTATGATATTATTTGGCAATGTAGGCATTTTATATGTATGGGTTTTGTTGATATTGTATAATGATGCTTGTATTCTATTTTGTTTTGTATACGGAGGTTCGATAAATTAGAGTACAGCCTCAGCGTCCCCTGCGTGGGATGTCTTTATTGTAAAGTGACTGGCTGGTGGATTGCCTTCAGTGTTACCACTAGGGTTGTTTCGGCAGATCTTTTAAGCGGATCAGGGGTGAGTCCTCTCTCACTTCTCTGGTCCTGATTTGGCTCGGAAGAGTCTGCTGGACCTAAAGCAATAACCATGTAATGTATTGTTATGTCGTCTTCCTCATTTAACGAGGAGGACCCAGGCTGGTAGCTTCCCGCGCTTCATCGTCACAGTCGTGGGGATCTATGGACACATGCATATACAGGCGCAACTATAAATAAATATGCTCATATTTTATGTAATATAAAACGAGAACAATCGTTAGCAATGCTAAATGGTAAATAGCCAAGTATTTTAACTTTATGTAACGTTTTTTTTTTACAGTCAGTCTGCCGTTTAAGACAAAATGCCTATCTCAGCTCTGTCTTAATTTGCAAATTGCCGATATCAATCGCTTCACATTGAAGATGATGCTTGGAACAGCATTTATAGCCATTTTCCTACAGCACCTAAGAATAACAAGTTCTAAAATTGATTACTTACCTTCGTCTTCTGATTGAAGTATGTTTTGCAACATCTCTGTTGCTTTTTCAGCCAAAATTTGTTCAATACGTTTGGGCGCCGCCATATTGGCTGCAAAATGCCTATGTCAGGAATGAGATAGGCAATTTGGCATACGAAGCTGAGGCGACCGTTACGATTTAGATAGAGACTTGTACTCTCTAGCACAGATGGCTTGTCTTCCCAGGGCTTTGTTTTTATCCCTACTGCACAACTGCCTAAGTCTGAAGTTAGGCATTTATGTTATGAGCGTGACGAATACAATTACAGGTTACAGGCTAGCAGCAATACTATTACAGGTTACAGGCTAGCAGCAATACTAGTACAGGTTACAGGCTAGCAGCAATACTATTACAGGCTAGCAGCAATACTATTACAGGTAACAGGCTAGCAACAATACTATTACAGGTTACAGCCTAGCAGCAATACTATTACAGGCTAGCAGCAATACTATTACAGGCTATCAGCAATACTATTACAGGCTAGCAGCAATACTATTAAAGGCTAGCAGCAATACTATTACAGGCTAGCAGCAATACTATTACAGGTTACAGGCTAGCAGCAATACTATTACAGGTTACAGGCTAGCAGCAATACTATTACAGGTTACAGGCTAGCAGCAATACTATTACAGGTAACAGGCTAGCAGCAATACTATTACAGGTTACAGGCTAGCAGCAATACTATTACAGGTTACAGGCTAGCAGCAATACTATTACAGGTTACAGGCAATACCTTACAGGCTAGCAGCAATACAATTACAGTCTAGCAGCAATACTATTACAGGCTAGGAGCAATACTATTAAAGACTAGCAGCAACACTATTACAGGCTAGCAGCAATATTATTACAGGTTACAGGCTGGCAGCAATACTATTACAGGTTACAGGCTAGCCGCAATACCATTACAGGTTACAGGCTAGCAGCAATAATATTACAGGTTACAGGCTAGGAGCAATACTATTACAGGTTACAGGCTAGCAGCAATATTTTTTACAGGTTACAGGCTAGCAGAAATACTATTACAGGTTACAGGCTAGCAGCAATACTATTGCAGGCTAGCAGCAATACTATTAAGTTAGCAGCAATAATATTACATCCTAGCAGCAATACTATTACAGGTTACAGGCTAGCAGCAATACTATTACATGTTACAGGCTAGCAGCAATACTATAACAGGTTACAGGCTAGCAGCAATACTATTACAGGTTACAGGCTAGCAGCAATACTATTACAGGTTACAGGCTAGCACCAATACTATTGCAGGCTAGCAGTAATACTATTACAGGTTACAGGATAGCAGCAATACTATTACAGGTTACAGGCGAGCAGCAATATTATTACAGGATACAGGCTAGCAGCAATATTATTAAAGCCTAGCAGCATTACTATTACAGGTTACAGGCTAGCAGCAATACTATTACAGGTTACAGGCTAGCAGCAATACTATTACAGGTCACAGGCTAGCAGCAATTTATTACAGGTTAGAAGCTAGCAGCAATACTATTACAGGTTACAGGCTAGCAGCGTTACTATTGCAGGTTCCAGTCTAGCAGCAATACTACTACAGGTCACAGGCTAGCAGCAATACTATTACAGGTTACAGGCTAGCAGCAGTACTATTACAGGTTACAGGATAGCAGCAATACTATTACAGGTTACAGGCTAGCAGCAATACTACTACAGGTTACAGGCTAGCAGCAATATTATTACAGGCTAGCAGCATTACTATTACAGGTCACAGGCAAGCAGCAATACTATTACAGGTTACAGGCTAGCAGCAATACTATTATAGCTTACAGACTAGCAGCAATACTATTACAGGTTACAGGCTAGCAGCAGTACTATTACAGGTTACAGGCTAGCAGCAATATTATTACAGGCTAGCAGCAATACTATTACAGGTTACAGGCTAGCAGCAATACTATTACAGGTTACAGGCTAGCAGCAATACTATTACAGGTTACAGGCTAGCAGCAGTACTATTACAGGTTACAGGCTAGCAGCAATACTATTACAGGTTACAGGCTAGCAGCAATACTATTACAGGTTACACGCTAGCAGCAATACTATTACAGGTTACAGGCTAGCAGCAATACTATTACAGGCTAGCAGCATAACTGTTACAGGTTACATGCTAGCAGCAATACTGTTACAGGTTACAGGCCAGCAGCAATACTATTACAGGTTACAGGCTAGCAGCAATACTATTACAGGCTAGCAGCAATACTATTACAGGTTACAGGCTAGCAGGAATACTATTACAGGTTACAGGCTAGCAGCAATACTATTACAGGTTACAGGCTAGCAGCAATACTATTACAAACTACAGGCTAGCAGCAATACTATTACAGGCTAGCAGCAATACTTTACAGGTTACAGGCTAGCAGCATTACTTTTACAGGCTAGCAGCAATACTATTACAGGTTACAAGCTAGAAGCATTACTATTACAGGCTAGCAGCAATACTATTACAGGCTAGCAGCAATACTATTACAGGCTAGCAGCAATACTATTAAAGGCTAGCAGCAATACTATTACAGGCCAGCCGCAATACTATTACAGGTTACAGGCTAGCAGCAATACTTTTACAGGTTACAGGCTAGCAGCAATACTATTACAGGTTACAGGCTAGCAGCAATATTATAACAACCTAACAGCAATACTAATACAGGTTACAGGCTAGCAGCAATACTATACAGGTTACAGGCTAGCAGGAATACTATTACAAGTTACAGGCTAGCAGCAATACTATTACAGCTTACAGGTTAGCAGCAATACTATTACAGGTTACAGGCTAGCATCAATACTATTACAGGTTACAGGTTAGCAGCAGTACTATTACAGGCTAGCAGCAATACTATTACAGGCTAGCAGCGATACTATTACAGGCTAGCAGCAATAATATTACAGGTTACAGGCTAGCAGCAATACTATTACAGGTTACACTTTAGCAGCAATACTATTACAGGTTACAGGCTAGCAGCAATACTATTACAGGTTACAGGCTAGCAGCAATACTATTACAGGTTACAGGCTAGCAGCAATACTATTACAGGCCTAGCAGCAATACTATTACAGGTTACAGGCTAGCAGCAATACTATTACAGGTTACAGGCTAGCAGCAATACTATAACAGGCTAGCAGCAATACTATTGCAGGCTCGCAGCAATACTATTACAGGCTAGCAGCAATAATATTACAGGTTACAGGCTAGCAGCAATACTATTACAGGTTACACTTTATCAGCAATACTATTACAGGTTACAGGCTAGCAGCAATACTAGTACAGGTTACAGGCTAGCAGCAATACTATTACAGGTTACGGGCTAGCAGCAATACTATAACAGTTTACAGGCTAGCAGCAATACTATAACAGGTTACAGACTAGCAGCAATACTATTACAGGTTACAGGCTAGCAGCAATACTATTGCAGGCTAGCAGCAACACTATTACAGGTTACAGGCTAGCAGCAATACTATTACAGGTTACAGGCTAGCAGCAATACTATTACAGGCTAGCAGCAATACTATTACAGGTTACAAGATAGCAGCAATACTATTGCAGGCTACAGGCGAGCAGCAATACTAATACAGGTTACAGGCTAGCAGCAATATTATTAAAGCCTAGCAGCATTACTATTACAGGTTACAGGCTAGCAGCAATACTATTACAGGCTACAGGCTAGCAGCAATACTATTACAGGTTGAAGGCTAGCAGCAATTCTATTACAGGCTAGCAGCAATACTATTACAGATTACAGGCTAGCAGCAATACTATAATAGGTTAGAGGCTAGCAGCAATACTATTACAGGTTACAGGCTAGCAGCAATACTATTACAGGTTACAGGCTAGCAGCAATTTTTTTACAGGTTACTAGCAATATTATTGCAGGTTACAGGCTAGCAACAATACTATTACAGGTTACAGGCTAGCAGCAATACTATTACATGTTACAGGCTAGCAGCAATACTATTACAGTTTACAGGCTAGCAGCAATTCTATTACAGGTTACAGGCTAGCAGCAATACAACTACAGGTTACAGGCTTTCAGCAATACTAATAACGGCTAGCAGCAATACTATTACAGGTTACAGGCAAGCAGCAATGCTATTACAGGTTACAGGCTAGCAGCAAAACTATTACAGGTTACAGGCTAGCAGCAATACTATTACAGGTTACAGGCTAGCAGCAATACTATTAAGTTAGCAGCAATAATATTACATCCTAGCAGCAATTCTATTACAGGTTACAGGCTAGCAGCAATACTATTACATGTTACAGGCTAGCAGCAATACTATAACAGGTTACAGGCTAGCAGCAATACTATTACAGGTTACAGGCTAGCAGCAATACTATTACAGGTTACAGGCTAGCACCAATACTATTGCAGGCTAGCAGTAATACTATTACAGGTTACAGGATAGCAGCAATACTATTACAGGTTACAGGCGAGCAGCAATATTATTACAGGATACAGGCTAGCAGCAATATTATTAAAGCCTAGCAGCATTACTATTACAGGTTACAGGCTAGCAGCAATACTATTACAGGTTACAGGCTAGCAGCAATACTATTACAGGTCACAGGCTAGCAGCAATTTATTACAGGTTAGAAGCTAGCAGCAATACTATTACAGGTTACAGGCTAGCAGCGTTACTATTGCAGGTTCCAGTCTAGCAGCAATACTACTACAGGTTCACAGGCTAGCAGCAATACTATTACAGGTTACAGGCTAGCAGCAGTACTATTACAGGTTACAGGATAGCAGCAATACTATTACAGGTTACAGGCTAGCAGCAATACTACTACAGGTTACAGGCTAGCAGCAATACTATTACAGGCTAGCAGCATTACTATTACAGGTCACAGGCAAGCAGCAATACTATTACAGGTTACAGGCTAGCAGCAATACTATTACAGGCTACAGGCTAGAAGCGTTACTATTGCAGGTTACAGGCTAGCAGCAATACTATTACAGGTTACAGGCTAGCAGCAATACTCTTACAGGTTACAGGCTAGCAGCAATACTATTACAGGTTACAGGCTAGCAGCTTTACTATTACAGGCTAGCAGCAATACTATTACAGGTTACAGGCTAGCAGCAATACTATTACAGGTTACAGGCTAGCAGCAATACTATTACAGGTTACAGGCTAGCAGCAATAGTATTGCTGCGAACAGCAAATTTTAAACTATTTTGCAACAATAATATTACAGTGACCAGCTAACCCTGGAATACGATTTACAGTTACAGCCTAGCACGTAACCTGTACATTAACGGCTAGCTAGCCGAAAACCTATCACAGTTGGGCAGGCTTGCTCAATACCTTTTTATGTATACAGCTACGAAGCAAACTATTAAGGCTACAGCAATACCTGCATCTCACATTACAGGCTAGCAGCAATACTATTAGGTGTTACAGACTAGCAGCGTAAACATGTAAATATATTGCTGCTACGACCTGGAACCTATTATATTGCTCTAAGCCTTAACCTTATTAGTATTCGCCGAGCCTATTCTGAATAGTATTGCGCCCTACCTTATGTCTATTGCTCTACCTTATTATATTGCCTACTTGTAAACCTATTGCTGCTAGCCTGAACCTGTAAAAGTATTGCTGCTAGCCTCGAACCTGTGATAGTTTTGCTGCTAGCCGTTAATAGTATTGCTGCTAGCCTGTAACCTGTAATAGTATTGCTGCTAGCCTGTAACCTGTAATAATATTGCTGCTAGCCTGTAAAAATTTTGCTGCTAGCCTGTAACCTGTAATAGTATTGCTGCTAGCCTGTAACCTGTAATAGTATTGCTGCTAGCCTGTAACCTGTAATAGTATTGCTGCTAGCCTGTAACCTGTAATAGTATTGCTGCTAGCCTGTAATAGTAAAGCTGCTAGCCTGTAACCTGTAATAGTATTGCTGCTAGCCTGTAACCTGTAATAGTATTGCTGCTAGCCTGTAACCTGTAATAGTATTGCTGCTAGCCTGTAACCTGCAATAGTAACGCTTCTAGCCTGTAACCTGTAATAGTATTGCTGCTAGCCTGTAACCTGTAATAGTATTGCTGCTTGCCTGTGACCTGTAATAGTAATGCTGCTAGCCTGTAATAGTATTGCTGCTAGCCTGTAACCTGTAGTAGTATTGCTGCTAGCCTGTAACCTGTAATAGTATTGCTGCTATCCTGTAACCTGTAATAGTACTGCTGCTAGCCTGTAACCTGTAATAGTATTGCTGCTAGCCTGTGACCTGTAGTAGTATTGCTGCTAGACTGGAACCTGCAATAGTAACGCTGCTAGCCTGTAACCTGTAATAGTATTGCTGCTAGCTTCTAACCTGTAATAGTATTGCTGCTAGCCTGTGACCTGTAATAGTATTGCTGCTAGCCTGTAACCTGTAATAGTATTGCTGCTAGCCTGTAACCTGTAATAGTAATGCTGCTAGGCTTTAATAATATTGCTGCTAGCCTGTAACCTGTAATAATATTGCTGCTCGCCTGTAACCTGTAATAGTATTGCTGCTATCCTGTAACCTGTAATAGTATTGCTGCTAGCCTGTAATAGTATTGCTGCTAGCCTGTAACCTGTAATAGTATTGCTGCTAGCCTGTAACCTGTAATAGTATTGCTGCTAGCCTGTAACCTGTTAGTATTGCTGCTAGCCTGTAACATGTAATAGTATTGCTGCTAGCCTGTAACCTGTAATAGTATTGCTGCTAGCCTGTAATATTATTGCTGCTAACTTAATAGTATGCTGCTAGCCTGTAACCTGTAATAGTATTGCTGCTAGCCTGTAACCTGTAATAGTTTTGCTGCTAGCCTGTAACCTGTAATAGTATTGCTGCTAGCCTGTAACCTGTAATAGTATTGCTGCTAGCCTGTAATAGTATTGCTGCTAGCCTGTAACCTGTAGTTAGTATTGCTGCTAGCCTGTAACCTGTAATAGTATTGCTGCTAGCCTGTAAACCTGTAATAGTATTGCTGCTAGCCTGTAACTGTAATAGTATTGCTGCTAGCCTGTAACCTGTAATAGTATTGCTGCTAGCCTGTAACCTGCAATAATATTGCTAGTAACCTGTAAAAAAATTGCTGCTAGCCTGTAACCTGTAATAGTATTGCTGCTAGCCTGTAACCTGTAATAGTATTGCTGCTAGCCTGTAACCTGTAATAGTATTGCTGCTAGCCTGTAACCTGTAATAGTATTGCTGCTAGCCTGTAATAGAATTGCTGCTAGCCTTCAACCTGTAATAGTATTGCTGCTAGCCTGTAACCTGTAATAGTATTGCTGCTAGCCTGTAACCTGTAATAGTAATGCTGCTAGCTTTAATAATATTGCTGCTAGCCTGTAACCTGTAATAGTATTGCTGCTAGCCTGTACCTGTAATAGTATTGCTGCTAGCCTGTAACCTGTAATAGTATTGCTGCTAGCCTGTAATAGTATTGCTGCTAGCCTGTAACCTGTAATAGTATTGCTGCTAGCCTGTAACCTGTAATAGTATTGCTGCTAGCCTGCAATAGTATTGCTGCTAGCCTGTAACCTGTAATAGTATTGCTGCTAGCCTGTAACCTGTAATAGTATTGCTGCTAGCCTGTAACCTGTAATAGTATTGCTGCTAGCCTGTAACCTGTAATAGTATTGCTGCTAGCCTGTAACCTGTAACTAGTATTGCTGCTAGCCTGTAACCTGTAATAGTATTGCTGCTAGCCTGTAACCTGTAATAGTATTGCTGCTAGCCTGTAACCTGTAATAGTATTGCTGCTAGCCTGTAATAGTATTGCTGCTAGCCTGTAATAGTATTGCTGCTAGCCTGTAACTGCTGCTAGCCTGTAACCTGTAATAGTATTGCTGCTAGCCTGTAACCTGTAATAGTATTGCTGCTAGCTGTAATAGTATTTCTACTAGCCTGTAATAGTATTGCTGCTAGCCTGTAACCTGTAATAGTATTGCTGCTAGCCTGTAACCTGTAATAGTATTGCTGCTAGCCTGTAACCTGTAATAGTATTGCTGCTAGCCTGTAACCTGTAATAGTATTGCTGCTAGCCTGTAACCTGTAATAGTATTGCTGCTAGCCTGTAATAGTATTGCTGCTAGCCTGTAACCTGTAATAGTATTGCTGCTAGCCTGTAACCTGTAATAGTATTGCTGCTAGCCTGTAACCTGTAATAGTATTGCTGCTAGCCTGTAACCTGTAATAGTATTGCTGCTAGCCTGTAACCTGTAATAGTATTGCTGCTAGCCTGTAACCTGTAATAGTATTGCTGCTAGGTTGTTATAATATTGCTGCTAGCCTGTAACCTGTAATAGTATTGCTGCTAGCCTGTAACCTGTAATAGTATTGCTGCTAGCCTGTAACCTGTAATAGTATTGCTGCTAGCCTGTAATAATATTGCTGCTAGCCTGTAATAGTATTGCTGCTAGCCTGTAATAGTATTGCTGCTAGCCTGTAATAGTATTGCTGCTAGCCTGTAATAGTATTGCTGCTAGCTGTAACCTGTAATAGTATTGCTGCTAGCCTGTAACCTGTAATAGTATTGCTGCTAGCCTGTAACCTGTAATAGTATTGCTGCTAGCCTGTAATAGTATTGCTGCTAGCCTGTAACCTGTAATAGTATTGCTGCTAGCCTGTAACCTGTAATAGTATTGCTGCTAGCCTGTAACCTGTAATAGTATTGCTGCTAGCCTGTAACCTGTAATAGTATTGCTGCTAGCCTGTAATAGTATTGCTGCTAGCCTGTAACCTGTAAAAGTATTGCTGCTAGCCTCGAACCTGTGATAGTTTTGCTGCTAGCCGTTAATAGTATTGCTGCTAGCCTGTAACCTGTAATAGTATTGCTGCTAGCCTGTAACCTGTAATAATATTGCTGCTAGCCTGTAAAACTTTTGCTGCTAGCCTGTAACCTGTAATAGTATTGCTGCTAGCCTGTAACCTGTAATAGTATTGCTGCTAGCCTGTAACCTGTAATAGTATTGCTGCTAGCCTGTAACCTGTAATAGTATTGCTGCTAGCCTGTAATAGTAAAGCTGCTAGCCTGTAACCTGTAATAGTATTGCTGCTAGCCTGTAACCTGTAAGAGTATTGCTGCTAGCCTGTAACCTGTAATAGTATTGCTGCTAGCCTGTAACCTGCAATAGTAACGCTTCTAGCCTGTAGCTTGTAATAGTATTGCTGCTAGCCTGTAACCTGTAATAGAATAGTATTGCTGCTTGCCTGTGACCTGTAATAGTAATGCTGCTAGCCTGTAATAGTATTGCTGCTAGCCTGTAACCTGTAGTAGTATTGCTGCTAGCCTGTAACCTGTAATAGTATTGCTGCTATCCTGTAACCTGTAATAGTACTGCTGCTAGCCTGTAACCTGTAATAGTATTGCTGCTAGCCTGTGACCTGTAGTAGTATTGCTGCTAGACTGGAACCTGCAATAGTAACGCTGCTAGCCTGTAACCTGTAATAGTATTGCTGCTAGCTTCTTACCTGTAATAGTATTGCTGCTAGCCTGTGACCTGTAATAGTATTGCTGCTAGCCTGTAACCTGTAATAGTATTGCTGCTAGCCTGTAACCTGTAATAGTAATGCTGCTAGGCTTTAATAATATTGCTGCTAGCCTGTAACCTGTAATAATATTGCTGCTCGCCTGTAACCTGTAATAGTATTGCTGCTATCCTGTAACCTGTAATAGTATTACTGCTAGCCTGCAATAGTATTGGTGCTAGCCTGTAACCTGTAATAGTATTGCTGCTAGCCTGTAACCTGTTATAGTATTGCTGCTAGCCTGTAACATGTAATAGTATTGCTGCTAGCCTGTAACCTGTAATAGTATTGCTGCTAGGATGTAATATTATTGCTGCTAACTTAATAGTATTGCTGCTAGCCTGCAATAGTATTGCTGCTAGCCTGTAACCTGTAATAGTATTTCTGCTAGCCTGTAACCTGTAAAAAATATTGCTGCTAGCCTGTAACCTGTAATAGTATTGCTCCTAGCCTGTAACCTGTAATATTATTGCTGCTAGCCTGTAACCTGTAATGGTATTGCAGCTAGCCTGTAACCTGTAATAGTATTGCTGCCAGCCTGTAACCTGTAATAATATTGCTGCTAGCCTGTAATAGTGTTGCTGCTAGTCTTTAATAGTATTGCTCCTAGCCTGTAATAGTATTGCTGCTAGACTGTAATTGTATTGCTGCTAGCCTGTAAGGTATTGCTGCTAGCCTGTAACCTGTAATAGTATTGCTGCTAGCCTTTAACCTGTAATAGTATTGCTGCTAGCCTGTAACCTGTAATAGTATTGCTGCTAGCCTGTTACCTGTAATAGTATTGCTGCTAGCCCTTAATAGTATTGCTGCTAACCTGTAACCTGTAATAGTATTGCTGCTAGCCTGTAACCTGTAATAGTATTGCTGCTAGCCTGTAATAGTATTGCTGCTAGCCTTTAGTAGTATTGCTGCTAGCCTGTAATAGTATTGCTGATAGCCTGTAATAGTATTGCTTCTAGCCTGTAATAGTATTGCTGCTAGGCTGTAACCTGTAATAGTATTGTTGCTAGCCTGTTACCTGTAATAGTATTGCTGCTAGCCTGTAATAGTATTGCTGCTAGCCTGTAACATGTACTAGTATTGCTGCTAGCCTGTAACCTGTAATAGTATTGCTGCTAGCCTGTAACCTGTAATTGTATTCGTCACGCTCATAACATAAATGCCTAACTCAGACTTAGGCAGTTGTGCAGTAGGGATAAAAACAAAGCCCTGGGAAGACAAGCCATCTGTGCTAGAGAGTACAAGTCTCTATCTAAATCGTAACGGTCGCCTCAGCTTCGTATGCCAAATTGCCTATCTCATTCCTGACATAGGCATTTTGCAGCCAATATGGCGGCGCCCAAACGAATTGAACAAATTTTGGCTGAAAAAGCAACATACTTCAATCAGAAGACGAAGGTAAGTAATCAATTTTAGAACTTGTTATTCTTAGGTGCTGTAGGAAAATGGCTATAAATGCTGTTCCAAGCATCATCTTCAATGTGAAGCGATTGATATCGGCAATTTGCAAATTAAGACAGAGCTGAGATAGGCATTTTGTCTTAAACGGCAGACTGACTGTAAAAAAAAACACGTTACATAAAGTTAAAATACTTGGCTATTTACCATTTAGCATTGCTAACGATTCGATTGTTCTCGTTTTATATTACATAAAATATCGAGCATATTTATTTATAGTTGCGCCTGTATATGCATGTGTCCATAGATCCCCACGACTGTGACGATGAAGCGCGGGAAGCTACCAGCCTGGGTCCTCCTCGTTAAATGAGGAAGACGACATTACAATACATTACATGGTTATTGCTTTAGGTCCAGCAGACTCTTCCGAGCCAAATCAGGACCAGAGAAGTGAGAGAGGACTCACCCCTGATCCGCTTAAAAGATCTGCCGAAACAACCCTAGTGGTAACACTGAAGGCAATCCACCAGCCAGTCACTTTACAATAAAGACATCCCACGCAGGGGACGCTGAGGCTGTACTCTAATTTATCGAACCTCCGTATACAAAACAAAATAGAATACAAGCATCATTATACAATATCAACAAAACCCATACATATAAAATGCCTACATTGCCAAATAATATCATAGGAAGCCCCAGTGACCATTTGGCAGAAAGCATCCAATATTCCCAAGCTGATCCAACAGACCTCACACACAAATGAGTAGTTTTGTCCCGGAAGAGTTGCCCAAGAGACAAGTGCATGGGCAGGAAGTAGGAATCAAAGTGTTTAGGGCCAGTGGGAATTCGAGCTTTTCCCTCTCAGACTTGAGCTGCTTAGCTCAACTACGGTACCGCTTACCCATTTGCAACTTCACACTTTGCCACAACTGGAAGATCACCCCGAGGAAGTTATTGCCACTTTATGTGAAATAAAAATGTTGCAGGTGCTTCACGTTGAGCGTCTAACATGGTTTAGCCCCGGTCAAGTGGAACAGATATTAGTGTCTTGTAAGAACTTGAAACGTTCCATTTCACTCTAAGATTGAAATGGCAGCCCTGAATAGACCTCTACAAAGCACACAGACGTCCTGTCCGGAAAAGACTTTCTATGCCTGGGTGCAGGTAGAAGGAGAGGGGAGAGGGAGTGTTCTATGATGCATTGAGTCAAGTACAAAGTAATACTTCACTGCTGCAAGTGAATTACCTGTTGTATGGATCAGAAGTTAATTAAGCAAGTTTAATAATTACCTTTAAGAGGAGAGCGAGTGTTCCATGATGCTTTGAGTTAAGTAAATAAATGAATAACATTTTACAAGGGTAAAAGTAAGGGAATGGGGAGTGTGATAAGATGCCAACAGTCACATCAAGTACACACTTTACTGCACCTTTAGTTTGGACCACATTAACAATAATTATTTGTGTTTAATTTTTTTTTTGCAAGCACACAGAAGATGTGTCTGTGTATTATGTCTTTTTATGAGGAGAGGATGTGTTCTATGATGCCTTTAGTCAAGTACAAAGTAATAGATAATGGGTCCCGACAGGAAGTCCTCTCCAGGATCGCTAAAACAACTGCTGCCCTGGTGAGATTGAAGCCAATTTGGAAAGACAGGACCATCAGTTTACATTCCAAAGTAAGACTGCTGCGCTCTCTTGTCATCTCCATCTTCCTATACGCTTGCGGACATGGACACTCACAGCAGATCTACAACGAAGAATACAAAGCATGGAGATGAGGTGCTACAGAAGACTTCTGGGCATTTCCTACACCAGCACATCACCAACGACGAAGTCCGACAGACCGTCTCACAAGCCATTGGACAACACAATGACCTGCTCACAGTGGTAAAAAAACGGAAACTCCGGCATGGCCGCGTCACCAAATCATCAGGTCTTGCAAAGATTATCCTGCAAGGCACAGTGCACGGAGGTAGAAGAAGAGGGAGACCGAAAAAGAGGTGGGAGGACAACATTCGAGAATGGACTGGTTGGACACTGAGCCAAACCATGAGGGTTGCTGAAGACAGGGAAAGATGAAGTACGCTGGTTAAAACGATCATCTGTGGTGCTCCTACGACCTCCGAGTTACGGGATAGGACAGGAATAGGCTAGGAAAGTAATACATCACTGCTGCAAGTAGATCACAGTTTGTTAGATCACATTAAATTAAAAAGGATTCTTTCATTGACATTTTGTTTGCAAGCGCATAGAATATGTGTAGGCTTATGAAAAAAACTATGTGTTGTTTCTTTAGGCTTGTCATGTTTTCCCGTTGACATTGCAAGTACATGAAGTTTTTTGTTTATCTTTATGTTATTGATTAAATGAAAAAAAAAATTCAGTATTGCCTATCTTGTGTTTTTGTCTTTTAAAAACTTTCCTATGCCTATCTGAAGTTTCACTTCTTGCCTATCTCACCTTTTGTTAGTGCTCATTCTGCCTAAATCAGTTTGCAGGCAAACAAACACACACATTTCTCAAAACTGGCTTCAACATACATTGGCAACTTCATTCTGTGAAGATATATGCAAAAAAAATCTTTAAAGAATTTTCAGTTTAAAAAATAACATGTTTTTATCGTTTATCTCGAAACTAGGAAAATTGAGTTAGGCAATTATCTTATGAGCGTGACGTATTGCTGCTAGCCTGTAACCTGTAATAGTATTGCTGCTAACCTGTAATAGTAATGCTGCTAGCCTGTAATAGTATTGCTGCTAGCCTGTAGCCTGTAATAGTACTGTTGCTAGCCTGTAACCTGTAATAGTATTGCTGCTAGCCTGTAACCTGTAATAGTATTGCTGCTAGTCTGTAACCTGTAATAGTATTGCTGCTAGCCTGTAACCTGTAATAGTATTGCTGCTAGCCTGTAATAGTATTGCTGCTAGCCTGTAACCTGTAGTAGTATTGCTGCTAGCCTGTAACCTGTAATAGTATTGCTGCTAGCCTGTAATCTGTAATAGTATTGCTGCTAGCCTGTAACCTGTAATAGTATTGCTGCTAGCCTGTAACCTGTAATAGTATTGCTGCTAGCCTGTAACCTGTAATAGTATTGCTGCTAGCCTGTAACCTGTAATAGTATTGCTGCTAGCCTGTAACCTGTAATAGTATTGCTGCTAGCTGTAATAGTATTGCTGCTAGCCTTTAACCTGTAATAGTATTGCTGCTAGCCTGTAATAGTATTGCCTGCTAGCCTGTAGTTTGTAATAGTTTAGCTGCTAGCCTGTAACCTGTAGAAGTATTGCTGTTAGCCTGTAACCTGTAATAGCATTGCTGCTAGCCTGTAATCTGCAATAGTAACGCTGCTAGACTGTAACATGTAATAGTATTGCTGCTAGCCTGTAACCTGTAATAGTATTGCTGCTAGCCTGTAACCTGTAATAGTATTGCTGCTAGCCTGTAATAGTAATGCTCCTAGCCTGAAACCTATAGTAGTTATTCTGCTAGCCTGTAACCTGTAATAGTATTGCTGCTAACCTGTAACCTGTGATGGTATTGCTGCTAACCTGTAACCTGTAATAGTATTGCTGCTAGCCTGTAACCTGTAATAGTATTGCTGCTAGCCTGTAATAGTATTGCTGCTAGCCTGTAACCTGTAATAGTATTGCTGCTAGCCTGTAACCTGTAATAGTATTGCTGCTAGCCTGTAACCTGTATTGGTAATGCTGCTAGCTTGTAACCTGTAATAGTATTGCTGCTAGCCTGTAATAGTGTTGCTGCTAGCAAACAACCTGTAATAGTATTGCTGCTAGCCTGTAACCTGTAATAGTATTGCTCCTAGCCTGTAACCTGTAATAGTATTGCTGCTAGGCTTTAATAATATTGCTGCTAGCCTGTAACCTGTGATAGTATTGCTGCTAGAATGTAACCTGTAATAGTATTGCTGCTAGCCTGTAACCTGTAATAGTATTGCTGCTAGCCTGTAGTAGTATTGCTGCTAGCCTGTAACCTGTAATAGTATTGCTGCTAGCCTGTAACCTGTAATAGTATTGCTGCTAGCTTGTAACCTGTAATAGTATTGCTGCTAGCCTGTAACCTGTAATAGTATTGCTGCTAGCCTGTAATAGTATTGCTGCTAGCCTGTAACCTGTGATAGTATTGCTGCTAGCCTGTAACTTGTAATAGTATTGCTGCTAGCCTGTAACCTGTAATAGTATTGCTGCTAGCCTGTATCCTGCAATAGTAACGCTGCTAGCCTGTAACCTGTAATAGTATTGCTGCTAGCCTGTAACCTGTAATAGTATTGCTGCTAGCCTGTAACCTGTAATAGTATTGCTGCTAGTTTAAAACCTGTAATAGTATTGCTGCTAGCCTGTAACCTGTAATAGTATTGCTGCTAGCCTGTAACCTGCAATAGTAATGCTGCTAGCCTGTAACCTGTAATAGTATTGCTGCTAGCCTGTAACCTGTAATAGTATTGCTGCTAGCCTGTGACCTGTAATAGTATTACTGCTAGCCTGTAACCTGTAATAGTATTGCTGCTAGCCTGTAACCTGTAATAGTATTGCTGCTAGCCTGTGACCTGTAATAGTATTGCTGCTAGCCTGTAATAATATTGCTGCTAGCCTGTAACCTGTAGTAATATTGCTGCTAGTTGAAAACCTGTAATAGTATTGCTGCTAGCCTGTAACCTGTAATAGTATTGCTGCTAGCTTGTAACCTGTAATAGTATTGCTTCTAGCCTGTAACCTGTAATAATATTGCTGCTAGCCTGTACCCTGTAATATAATTGCTGCTAGCCTGTAATAGTATTGCTGCTAGCCTGTAACCTGTAATAGTATTGCTGCTAGCCTGTAACCTGTAATAGTATTGCTGCTAGCCTGTAACCTGTAATAGTATTGCTGCTAGCCTGTGACCTGTAATAGTATTACTGCTAGCCTGTAACCTGTAATAGTATTGCTGCTAGCCTGTAACCTTTAATAGTATTGCTGCTAGCCTGTATCCTGTAAAAGTATTGCTGCTAGCTTGTAATAACATTGCTGCTAGCTTGTAACCTGTAATAGTATTGCTGCTAGCCTGTAACCTGTAATAGTATTGCTGCTAGCCTGTAACCTGTAATAGTATTGCAGCTAGCCTGTAACCTGTAATAGTATTGCTGCTAGCCTGTAACCTGTAATATTATTGCTGCTAGCCTGTAACCTGTAATAGTATTGCTGCTAGCCTTTAATAGTATTGCTGCTAGCCTGTAATAGTATTGCTGCTAGCCTGTAATAGTATTGCTGCTAGCCTGTAATTGTATTGCTGCTAGCATGTAACCTGTAATAGTTTTGCTGCTAGCCTGTTACCTGTAATAGTTTTGCTGCTAGCCTGTAATAGTATTGCTGCTAGCCTGTAACATGTAATAGTATTGCTGCTAGCCTGTAACCTGTAATAGTATTGCTGCTAGATTGTAACCTGTAATAGTATTGCTGCTAGCCTGTAACCTGTAATAGTATTGCTGCTAGCCTGTAATAGTATTGCTGCTAGCCTGTAATAGTATTGCTGCTACCCTGTAACCTGTAATAGTATTGCTGCTAGCCTGTAACCTGTAATTATATTGCTGCTAGCCTGTAAAAATTTTGCTGCTAGCTTGTAACCTGTAATAGTATTGCAGCTAGCTTCTAATAATATTGCTGCTAGCTTGTAACCTGTAATAGTATTGCTGCTAGCCTGTAACCTGTAATAGTATTGCTGCTAGCCTGTAACCTGTAATAGTACTGCTGCTAGCCTGTAACCTGTAATAGTATTGCTGCTAGCCTGTAACCTGTAATAGTATTGCCTCTAGCCTGTAACCTGTAATAGTATTGCTGCTAGCCTGTAACCTGTAATAGTATTGCTGCTAGCCTGCAACCGTAATAGTATTGCTGCTAGCCTGCAACCTGTATAATATTGCTGCTAGGCCTGTTACCTGTAATAGTATTGCGTGCTAGCCTGTAACCTGTAATAGTATTGCTGCTAGCCTGTAACCCGTAATAGTATTGGTGCTAGCCTGTAACCTGTAATAGTATTGCTGCTAGCCTGTAACCTAGAGTAGTATTGCTGTTAGCCTGTAACCTGTAATAGTATTGCTGCTAGCCTGTAACCTGTAATAGTATTGCTGCTAGCCTGTAACCTGTAATAGTATTGCTGCTAGCCTGTACCTGTAATAGTATTGCTGCTAGCCTGTAACCTGTAATAGTATTGCTGCTATAGTATTGCTGCTAGCCTGTAACCTGTAATAGTATTGCTGCTAGCCTGTAACCTGTAATAGTATTGCTGCTAGCCTGTAACCTGTAATAGTATTGCTGCTAGCCTGTACCTGTAATAGTATTGCTGCTAGCCTGTAATAGTAAAGCTGCTAGCCTGTAACCCTGTAATATAATTGCTGCTAGCGTGTAACCTGTAAGAGTATTGCTGCTAGCCTGTACCTGTAATAGTATTGCTGCTAGCCCTGGAACCTGCAATAGTAGCGCTCTTAGCCTGTAACCTGTAATAGTATTGCTGCTAGCCCTGTAACCTGTAATAGTATTGCTGGCTTGCTGTGACCTGTAATAGTAATGCTGCTAGCCTGTAATAGTATTGCTGCTAGCCTGTGACCTGTAGTAGTTTGCTGCTAGACTGGAACCTGCAATAGTAACGCTTGCCTAGCCTGTATACCTTGTAATAGTATTTGCTGCTAGCTTCTAACCTGTAATAAATTGCTGTGCTATAATATATTGCTGCTAGCCTGTAACCTGTAATAGTATTGCTGCTAGCCTGTAACTGTAATCTGTTATTGCTGCTAGCCTGTAATAGTATTGCTGCAGCCTGTAACCTGTAAATAGAATTGCTGCTAACCTGTGAACTGTAATCGTATTGCTGCTAGCTGAACTATTATTGTCTGATAGCCTGTAACATGTAGCCGTATTGTGGTAGCCTTGTACCTGAAATAGTATTGCTGGCTAGACTGTAACCTGTATAGTATTGTGCAAGCCTGTAACCTGTAATAATATTGCTGCTAGCCTGTAACTTGTTAACCGTAATGCTGCTAGCCTGTAACATGTATTAGTATTGCTGCTAGCTTGTAATCATATGCTGCTAGCTGTAACAGTACTAGTATTGCTGCTAGCCTATAACCTGTAATAGATACTTGCTGCTAGACTGTACCCTGTAATAGTATTGCGCTTAGCCTGAACCTGTGATAGTTATTGTGCTAGCTGTAACCTGTAATTGCTGCTAGCCTGTAACCTGTAATAGTATTGCTGCTAGCCTGTAACCTGTAATAGTATTGCTGCTAGAATGTAACCTGTAATAGTATTGCTGCTAGCCTGTAACCTGTAATAGTATTGCTGCTAGCCTGTAAAAATTGCTGCTAGCCTGTAACCTGTAATAGTATTGCTGCTAGCCTGTAACCTGTAATAGTATTGCTGCTAGCCTGTAACCTGTAATAGTATTGCTGCTAGCCTGTAACCTGTAATAGTATTGCTGCTAGCCTGTAATAGTAATTGCTGCTAGCCTGTAACCTGTAATATTATTGCTGCTAGCCTGTAACCTGTAATAGTATTGCTGCTAGCCTGTAACCTGTAATAGTATTGCTGCTAGCCTGTAACCTGCAATAGTAGCTGCTAGCCTGTAACCTGTAATAGTATTGCTGCTAGCCTGTAACCTGTAATAGTATTGCTGCTAGCCTGTAACCTGTAATAGTAATGCTGCTAGCCTGTAATAGTATTGCTGCTAGCCTGCAACCTGTAATAAGTATTGCTGCTAGCCTGTAACCTGTAATAGTATTGCTGCTAGCCTGTAACCTGTAATAGTATTGCTGCTAGCCTGTAACCTGTAATAGTATTGCTGCTAGCCTGTAACCTGTAATAGATTGCTGCTAGACTGTAAACCTATAATAGTATTGCTGCTAGCCTGTAACCTGTAATAGTATTGCTGCTAGCCTGTAAACCTGTAATTGTATTGCTGCTAGCCTGTAACCTGTAATAGTATTGCTGCTAGCCTGTAACCTGTAATAGTATTGCTGCTAGCCTGTAACCTGTAATAGTTTGCTGCTTAGCCTGTAACCTGTAATAGTATTGCTGCTAGCCTGTAACCTGTAATAGTATTGCTGCTAGCCTGTACCTGTAATAGTATTGCTCTAGCCTGTAACCTGTAATAGTATTGCTGCTAGCCTGTGACCTGTAATAGTATTACTGCTAGCTTTATAGTATTGCTGCTCTGCTAACTTAATAGTATTGCTGCTAGCCTGCAATAGTATTGCTGCTAGCCTGTAACCTGTAATAGTATTGCTGCTAGCCTGTAACCTGTAATAGTATTGCTGCTAGCCTGTAACCTGTAATAGTATTGCTGCTAGCCTGTAACCTGTAATAGTTATTGCTGCTAGCCTGTAACCTGTAATAGTATTGCAGCTAGCCTGTAACCTGTAATAGTATTGCTGCTAGCCTGTAACCTGTAATAGTATTGCTGCTAGCCTGTAATAGTATTGCTGCTAGCCTGTAATAGTATTGCTGCTAGCCTGTAAAAGTATTGCTGCTAGCCTGTAATTGTATTGCTGCTAGCCTGTAAGAGTATTGCTGCTAGCCTGTAACCTGTAATAGTATTGCTGCTAGCCTGTAACCTGTAATAGTATTGCTGCTAGCCTGTAACCTGTAATAGTATTGCTGCTAGCCTGTAACCTGTAATAGTATTGCTGCTAACCTGTAATAGTATTGCTGCTAGCCTGTAACCTGTAATAGTATTGCTGCTAGCCTGTAACCTGTAATAGTATTGCTGCTAGCCTGTAACCTGTAATAGTATTGCTGCTAAGCCTGTAATAGTATTGCTGCTAGCCTGGTAACCTGTAATAGTATTGCTGCTAGCCTGTAACCTGTAAGTATTGCTGCTAGCCTGTAACCTGTAATAATATTGCTGCTAGCCTGTAACTGTAATAGTATTGCTGCTAGCCTGTAACCTGTAATAGTATTGCTGCTAGCCTGTAACCTGTAATAGTATTGCTGCTAGCCTGTAACCTGTAATAGTATTGCTGCTAGCCTGTAACCTGTAATAGTATTGCTGCTAGCCTGTAACCTGTAATAGTATTGCTGCTAGCCTGTAACCTGTAATAGTATTGCTGCTAGCCTGTAACCTGTAATAGTATTGCTGCTAGCCTGTAACCTGTAATAGTTATTGCTGCTAGCCTGTAATAGTATTGCTGCTAGCCTGTAACCTGTAATAGTATAGTATTGCTGCTAGCCTGTAATAGTATTGCTGCTAGCCTGTAGTTTGTAATAGTATTGCTGCTAGCCTGTAACCTGTAGAAGTATTGCTGTTAGCCTGTAACCTGTAATAGCATTGCTGCTAGCCTGTAATCTGCTATAGTAACGCTGCTAGACTGTTACATGTAATAGTATTGCTGCTAACCTGTAATAGTAATGCTGCTAGCCTGTAATAGTATTGCTGCTAGCCTGTATATTGCTGCTAGCCTGTAACCTGTAATAGTATTGCTGCTAGCTGTAACCTGTAATAGTATTGCTGCTAGTCTGTAACCTGTAATAGTATTGCTGCTAGCCTGTAACCTGTAATAGTATTGCTGCTAGCCTGTAATAGTATTGCTGCTAGCCTGTAACCTGTAGTAGTATTGCTGCTAGACTGTAACCTGTAATAGTATTGCTGCTAGCCTGTAATCTGTACTAGTATTGCTGCTAGCCTGTAACCTGTAATAGTATTGCTGCTAGCCTGTAACCTGTAATAGTATTGCTGCTAGCCTGTAACCTGTAATAGTATTGCTGCTAGCCTGTAAACTGTAATAGTATTGCTGCTAGCCTGTAACCTGTAATAGTATTGCTGCTAGCCTGTAACCTGTAATAGTATTGCTGCTAGTCTGTAATAGTATTGCTGCTAGCCTGTAACCTGTAATAGTATTGCTGCTAGCCTGTAATAGTATTGCTGCTAGCCTGTAATTTGTAATAGTTTTGCTGCTAGCCTGTAACCTGTAATAGTATTGCTGTTAGCCTGTAACCTGTAATAGCATTGCTGCTAGCCTGTAATCTGTAATAGTAACGCTGCTAGACTGTAACCTGTAATAGTATTGCTGCTAGCCTGTAACCTGTAATAGTATTGCTGCTAGCCTGTAACCTGTAATAGTATTGCTGCTAGCCTGTAATAGTATTGCTGCTAGCCTGAAACCTATATAGTATTCTGCTAGCCTGTAACCTGTAATAGTATTGCTGCTAGCCTGTAACCTGTGATGGTATTGCTGCTAGCCTGTAACCTGTAATAGTATTGCTGCTAGCCTGTAACCTGTAATAGTATTGCTGCTAGCCTGTAATAGTATTGCTGCTAGCCTGTAACCTGTAATAGTATTGCTGCTAGCCTGTAACCTGTAATAGTATTGCTGCTAGCCTGTAACCTGTATTGGTAATGCTGCTAGCTTGTAACCTGTAATAGTATTGCTGCTAGCCTGTAATAGTATTGCTGCTAGCCACCTGTAATAGTATTGCTGCTAGCCTGTAACCTGTAAGTATTGCTGCTAGCCTGTAACCTGTAATAGTATTGCTGCTAGCCTTTAATAATATTGCTGCTAGCCTGTAACCTGTAATAGTATTGCTGCTAGAATGTAACCTGTAATAGTATTGCTGCTAGCCTGTAACCTGTAATAGTATTGCTGCTAGCCTGTAGTAATAGTATTGCTGCTAGCCTGTAACCTGTAATAGTATTGCTGCTAGTCTGTAACCTGTAATAGTATTGCTGCTAGCCTGTAACCTGTAATAGTATTGCTGCTAGCCTGTAACCTGTAATAATATTGCTAGCCTGTAATAATATTGCTGCTAGCCTGTAACCTGTGATAATATTGCTGCTAGCCTGTAACCTGTAATAGTATTGCTGCTAGCCTGTAACCTGTAATAGTATTGCTGCTAGCCTATATCCTGTAATAGTAACGCTGCTAGCCTGTAACCTGTAATAGTATTGCTGCTAGCCTGTAACCTGTAATAATATTGCTGCTAGCCTGTAATAATATTGCTGCTAGCCTGTAACCTGTAATAATATTGCTGCTAGTTTAAAACCTGTAATAGTATTGCTGCTAGCCTGTAACCTGTAATAGTATTGCTGCTAGCCTGTAACCTGTAATAGTATTGCTGCTAGCCTGTAACCTGTAATAGTATTGCTGCTAGCCTTTAATAATATTGCTGCTAGCCTGTAACCTGTAATAGTATTGCTGCTAGCCTGTAACCTGTAATAGTATTGCTGCTAGCCTGTAACCTGTAATAGTATTGCTGCTAGCCTGTAACCTGTAATAGTATTGCTGCTAGCCTGTAACCTGTAATAGTATTGCTGCTAGCCTGTAATAATATTGCTGCTAGCCTGTAACCTGTAATAGTATTGCTGCTAGCCTGTAACCTGTAATAGTATTGCTGCTAGCCTGTAACCTGTAATAGTATTGCTGCTAGCCTGTAACCTGTAATAGTATTGCTGCTAGCCTGTAACCTGTAATAGTATTGCTGCTAGCCTGTAACCTGTAATAGTATTGCTGCTAGCCTGTAACCTGTAATAGTATTGCTGCTAGCCTGTAACCTGTAATAGTATTGCTGCTAGCCTGTAACCTGTAATAGTATTGCTGCTAGCCTGTAACCTGTAATAGTATTGCTGCTAGCCTGTAACTGTAATAGTATTGCTGCTAGCCTGTAACCTGTAATAGTATTGCTGCTAGCCTGTAACCTGCAATAGTAACGCTGCTAGCCTGTAACCTGTAATAGTATTGCTGCTAGCCTGTAACCTGTAATAGTATTGCTGCTAGCCTGTAACCTGTAATAGTATTGCTGCTAGCCTGTAACCTGTAATAGTATTGCTGCTAGCCTGTAACCTGTAATATTGCTGCTAGCCTGTGTAACCTGTAATAGTAATTGCTGCTAGCCTGTAACCTGTAATTAGCTAGCCTGTAACCTGTAATAGTATTGCTGCTAGCCTGTAACCTGTAATAGTATTGCTGCTAGCCTGTAACCTGTAATAGTATTGCTGCTAGCCTGTAACCTGTAATAGTATTGCTGCTAGCCTGTAACCTGTAATAGTATTGCTGCTAGCCTGTAACCTGTAATAGTATTGCTGCTAGCCTGTAACCTGTAATAGTATTGCTGCTAGCCTGTAGCCTGTAACCTGTAGTAATATTGCTGCTAGCCTGTAACCTGTAATAGTATTGCTGCTAGCCTGTAACCTGTAATAGTATTGCTGCTAGCCTGTAACCTGTAATAGTATTGCTGCTAGCCTGTAACCTGTAATAATTGCTGCTAGCCTGTAACCTGTAATAGTATTGCTGCTAGCCTGTAACCTGTAATAGTATTGCTGCTAGCCTGTAACCTGTAATAGTATTGCTGCTAGCCTGTAACCTGTAATAGTATTGCTGCTAGCCTGTAACCTGTAATATTTTTGCTGCTAGCCTGTAACCTGTTAATAGTATTGCTGCTAGCCTGTATCCTGTAATAGTATTGCTGCTAGCCTGTAATAATATTGCTGCTAGCCTGTAACCTGTAATAGTATTGCTGCTAGCCTGTAACCTGTAATAGTATTGCTGCTAGCCTGTAACCTGTAATAGTATTGCTGCTAGCCTGTAATAGTATTGCTGCTAGCCTGTAACCTGTAATAGTATTGCTGCTAGCCTGTAACCTGTAATAGTATTGCTGCTAGCCTGTAACCTGTAATAGTATTGCTGCTAGCCTGTAACCTGTAATAGTATTGCTGCTAGCCTGTAACCTGTAATAGTATTGCTGCTAGCCTGTAATATATTGCTGCTAGCCTGTAACCTGTAAAAGTATTGCTGCTAGCCTGTAACCTGTAATAGTATTGCTGCTAGCCTGTAATAGTATTGCTGCTAGCCTGTAACCTGTAATAGTATTGCTGCTAGCCTGTAACCTGTAATAGTATTGCTGCTAGCCTGTAACCTGTAATAGTATTGCTGCTAGCCTGTAACCTGTAATAGTATTGCTGCTAGCCTGTAACCTGTAATAGTATTGCTGCTAGCCTGTAACCTGTAATAGTATTGCTGCTAGCCTGTAATAAATTGCTGCTAGCCTGTAACCTGTAATAGTATTGCTGCTAGCCTGTAACCTGTAATAGTATTGCTGCTAGCCTGTAACCTGTAATAGTATTGCTGCTAGCCTGTAACCTGTAATAGTATTGCTGCTAGCCTGTAATAGTAAAGCTGCTAGCCTGTAACCTGTAATAGTATTGCTGCTAGCCTGTAACCTGTAATAGTATTGCTGCTAGCCTGTAACCTGTAATAGTATTGCTGCTAGCCTGTAACCTGCAATAGTAGCGCTTCTAGCCTGTAACCTGTAATAGTATTGCTGCTAGCCTGTAACCTGTAATAGTATTGCTGCTTGCCTGTGACCTGTAATAGTAATGCTGCTAGCCTGTAATAGTATTGCTGCTAGCCTGTAACCTGTAGTAGTTTTGCTGCTAGCCTGTAACCTGCAATAGTAACGCTGCTAGCCTGTAACCTGTAATAGTATTGCTGCTAGCTTCTAACCTGTAATAAAATTGCTGCTAGCCTGTGACCTGTAATAGTATTGCTGCTAGCCTGTAACCTGTAATAGTATTGCTGCTAGCCTGTAACCTGTAATAGTAATTGCTGCTAGGCTTAACCTGTAATATTGCTGCTAGCCTGTAACCTGTAATAGTATTGCTGCTCGCCTGTAACCTGTAATAGTATTGCTGCTATCCTGTAACCTGTAATAGTATTACTGCTAGCCTGTAACCTGTAATAGTATTGTGCTAGCCTGTAACCTGTAATAGTATTGCTGCTAGCCTGTAACCTGTAATAGTATGCTGCTAGCCTGTAACCTGTAATAGTATTGCTGCTAGCCTGTAACCTGTAATAGTATTTGCTAGCCTGTAATAGTATTGCTGCTAGCCTGTAACCTGTAATAGTATTGCTGCTAGCCTGTAACCTGTAAAAGTATTGCTGCTAGCCTGTAACCTGTAATAGTATTGCTGCTAGCCTGTAACCTGTAATAGTATTGCTGCTAGCCTGTAACCTGTAATAGTATTGCTGCTAGCCTGTAACCTGTAATAGTATTCTGCTAGCCTGTAACCTGTAATAATATTGCTGCTGTAACCTGTAATAGTGTTGCTGCTAGCCTTAACCTGTAAAGTATTGCTAAACGCCTGTAACCTGTATAGTATTGCTGCTACCTGTAACCTGTAATAAAGTATTGCTGCTAGCCTGTAACCTGTAATAGTATTGCTG
>CM072526.1:56155892-56342192 GCA_036898135.1 Oncomelania hupensis
TACAGGCTAGCAGCAATACTATTACAAGCTAGCAGCAATACTATTACAGGCTAGCAGCAATACTATTAAAGGCTAGCAACAATACTATTACAGGTTACAGGCTAGCAGCAATACTTTTACAGGTTACAGGCTAGCAGCAATACTATTACAGGTTACAGGCTAGCTGCAATACTATTACAGGTTACAGGCTAGCAGCAATACTATTACAGGTTACAGGCTAGCAGCAATACTATTACAAGTTACAGGCCAGCAGCAATGCTATTACAGGTTACAGGCTAGCAGCAATACTTTTACAGGTTACAGGCTAACAGCAATACTATTACAGGTTACAGGCTAGCAGCAATACTATTACAGGCTAGAAGCAATACTACTACAGGTTACAGGCTAGCAGCAATACTATTAAAGGTTACAGGCTAGCAGCAATACTTTTACAGGTTACAGGCTAGCAGCAATACTATTACAGGCTAGCAGCAATACTATTACAGGTTACAGCTAGCAGCATTACAGGTTACAGGCTAGCAGCAATACTATTTAGGTTACAGGCTAGCAGCAATACTATTACAGGTTACAGGCTAGCAGCAATACTATTACAGGTTACAGGCTAGCAGCAATACTATTACAGGTTACAGGCTAGCAGCAATACTATTACAGGTTACAGGCTAGCAGCAAAACTACTACAGGTTACAGGCTAGCAGCAATACAATTACAGGCTAGCAGCAATACTATTACAGGTTACACGCTAGCAGCAATACTATTACAGGTTACAGGCTAGCAGCAATACTATTACAGGCTAGCAGCATAACTGTTACAGGTTACAGGCTAGCAGCAATACTGTTACAGGTTACAGGCTAGCAGCAATACTATTACAGGTTACAGGCTATCAGCAATACTATTACAGGTTACAGGCTAGCAGCAATACTATTACAGGCTAGCAGCAATAATATTACATGTTACAGGCTAGCAGCAATACTATTACAGGTTACAGGCTAGCAGCAATACTATTACAGGTTACAGGCTAGCAGCAATACTATTACAGGTTACAGGCTAGCAGCAAAACTATTACAGGTTACAGGCTAGCAGCAATACTATTACAGGCTAGCAGCAATACAATTACAGGTTACAGGCTAGCAGCAATACTATTACAGGTTACAAGCTAGTAGCATTACTATTACAGGCTAGCAGCAATACTATTACAGGCTAGCAGCAATACTATTACAGGCTAGCAGCAATACTATTAAAGGCTAGCAACAATACTATTACAGGTTACAGGCTAGCAGCAATACTTTTACAGGTTACAGGCTAGCAGCAATACTATTACAGGTTACAGGCTAGCTGCAATACTATTACAGGTTACAGGCTAGCAGCAATACTATTACAGGTTACAGGCTAGCAGCAATACTATTACAGGTCACAGGCTAGCAGCAATACTATTACAGGTTACAGGCTAGCAGCAATACTACTACAGGTTACAGGCTAGCAGCAATACTATTACAGGCTAGCAGCAATACTATTACAGGTCACAGGCAATCAGCAATACTATTACAGGTTACAGGCTAGCAGCAATACTATTACAGGTTACAGGCTAGCAACGTTACTATTACAGGTTACAGGCTAGCAGCAATACTATTACAGGTTACAGGCTAGCAGCAATACTATTACAGGTTACAGGCTAGCAGCAATACTATTACAGTTTACAGGCTAGCAGCAATACTATTACAGGCTAGCAGCAATACTATTACAGGTTATAGGTTAGCAGCAATACTATTACAGGTTACAGGCAAGCAGCAATACTATTACAGGTTACAGGCTAGCAGCAATACTATTACAGGTTACAGGCTAGCAGCAATACTATTCCAAGCTAGCAGCAATACTATTACAGGTTACAGGCTAGCAGAAATACTATTACAAGTAACAGGCTAGCAGCAATACTATTACAGGCTAGCAGCAATACTATTACAGGTTACAGGCGAGCAGCAATACTATTACAAGTTACAGGCCAGCAGCAATGCTATTACAGGTTACAGGCTAGCAGCAATACTTTTACAGGTTACAGGCTAACAGCAATACTATTACAGGTTACAGGCTAGCAGAAATACTATTACAGGCTAGAAGCAATACTACTACAGGTTACAGGCTAGCAGCAATACTATTAAAGGTTACAGGCTAGCAGCAATACTTTTACAGGTTACAGGCTAGCAGCAATACTATTACAGGCTAGCAGCAATACTATTACAGGTTACAGCCTAGCAGCAATACTATTACAGGTTACAGGCTAACAGCAATACTATTTTAGGTTACAGGCTAGCAGCAATACTATTACAGGTTACAGGCTATCAGCAATACTATTACAGGTTACAGGCTAGCAGCAATACTAGTACAGGTTACAGGCTAGCAGTAACACTATTACAGGTTACAGGATAGCAGCAATAGTATTAAAGATTACAGGCTAGCAGCAATACTATTACAGGTTACAGGCTAGCAGCAATACTATTACAGGTTACAGCAATACTATTACAGGTTACAGGCTAGCAGCAATACCATTACAGGTTACAAGCTAGCAGCAATACTATTGCAGGCTAGCAGCAATACTATTACAGGTTACAGGCTAGCAGCATTACCATTACAGGTTACAGGCTAGCAGCAATACTATTGCAGGCTAGCAGCAATACTATTACAGGTTACAGGCTAGCAGCAATACTAATACAGGTTACAGGCGAGCAGCAATACTATTACAGGTTACATGCTAGCAGCAATATTATTAAAGCCTAGCAGCAATACTATTACAGGTTACAGGCTAGCAGCAATACTATTACAGGTTGAAGGCTAGCAGCAATTCTATTACAGGCTAGCAGCAATACTATTACAGGTTTACAGGCTAGCAGCAATACTTTTATAGGTTACAGTCTAGCAGCAATACTATTACAGGTTACAGGCTAGCAGCAGTACTATTACAGGTTACAGGCTAGCAGCAATATTATTGCAGGCTAGCAGCAATACTATTACAGGTTACATGCTAGCAGCAATACTATTAGAGGTTACAGGCTAGCAGCAATACTATTACATTTTACAGGATAGCAGCAATACTACTACAGGTTACAGGCTAGCAGCAATATTATTACAGGCTAGCAGCAATACTATTACAGGTTACACGCTAGCAGCAATACAAATACAGGTAACAGGCTAGCAGCAATACTATTACAGGCTAGCATCATAACTGTTACAGGTTACAGGCTAGCAGCAATACTGTTACAGGTTACAGGCTAGCAGCAATACTATTACAGGTTACAGGCTAGCAGCAATACTATTACAGGTTACAGGCTAGCAGCAATACTTTTACAGGCTAGCAGCAATATTACTTGTTACAGGCTAGCAGCAATACTATTACAGGTTACAGGCTAGCAGCAATACTATTACAGGTTACAGGCTAGCAGCAATACTATTACAGGTTACAGGCTAGCAGCAATACTATTCCAAGCTAGCAGCAATACTATTACAGGTTACAGGCTAGCAGAAATACTATTACAAGTAACAGGCTAGCAGCAATACTATTACAGGCTAGCAGCAATACTATTACAGGTTACAGGCGAGCAGCAATACTATTACAAGTTACAGGCCAGCAGCAATGCTATTACAGGTTACAGGCTAGCAGCAATACTTTTACAGGTTACAGGCTAACAGCAATACTATTACAGGTTACAGGCTAGCAGCAATACTATTACAGGCTAGAAGCAATACTACTACAGGTTACAGGCTAGCAGCAATACTATTAAAGGTTACAGGCTAGCAGCAATACTTTTACAGGTTACAGGCTAGCAGCAATACTATTACAGGCTAGCAGCAATACTATTACAGGTTACAGGCTAGCAGCAATACTATTACAGGTTACAGGCTAACAGCAATACTATTTTAGGTTACAGGCTAGCAGCAATACTATTACAGGTTACAGGCTATCAGCAATACTATTACAGTTTACAGGCTAGCAGCAATACTATTTCAGGTTACAGGCTAGCAGCAATACTATTACAAATTACAGGCTAGCAGCAATACTATTACAGGTTACAGGCTAGCAGCAATACAATTACAGGTTACAGGCTAGCAGCAATACTATTACATGTTACAGGCTAGCAGCAATACTATTACAGGTTACAGGCTAGCAGCAATACTGTTACAGGTTACAGGCTAGCAGCAATACTATTACAGGTTACAGGCTAGCAGCAATACTATTACAGGTTACAGGCTAGCAGCAATACTATTACAGGCTAGCAGCAATACTATTACAGGTTACAGGCTAGCAGCAATACTATTACAGGTTACAGGCTAGCAGCAATACTATTACAGGTTACAGGCTAGCAGCAATACTATTACAGGTTACAGGCTAGCAGCAATACTATTACAGGTTACAGGCTAGCAGCAATACTATTACAGGTTACAGGCTAGCAGCAATACTATTACAGGCTAGCAGCAATACTATTACAGGTTACAGGCTAGCAGCAATACTATACAGGTTACAAGCTAGTAGCATTACTATTACAGGCTAGCAGCAATACTATTACAAGCTAGCAGCAATACTATTACAGGCTAGCAGCAATACTATTAAAGGCTAGCAACAATACTATTACAGGTTACAGGCTAGCAGCAATACTTTTACAGGTTACAGGCTAGCAGCAATACTATTACAGGTTACAGGCTAGCTGCAATACTATTACAGGTTACAGGCTAGCAGCAATACTATTACAGGTTACAGGCTAACAGCAATACTATTACAAGTTACTGGCCAGCAGCAATGCTATTACAGGTTACAGGCTAGCAGCAATACTTTTACAGGTTACAGGCTAACAGCAATACTATTACAGGTTACAGGCTAGCAGCAATACTATTACAGGCTAGAAGCAATACTACTACAGGTTACAGGCTAGCAGCAATACTATTAAAGGTTACAGGCTAGCAGCAATACTTTTACAGGTTACAGGCTAGCAGCAATACTATTACAGGCTAGCAGCAATACTATTACAGGTTACAGCCTAGCAGCAATACTATTACAGGTTACAGGCTAACAGCAATACTATTTTAGGTTACAGGCTAGCAGCAATACTATTACAAATTACATGCTAGCAGCAATACTTTTACATGTTACAGGCTAGCAGCAATACAATTACAGGTTACAGGCTAGCAGCAATACTATTACATGTTACAGGCTAGCAGCAAAACTACTACAGGTTACAGGCTAGCAGCAATACAATTACAGGCTAGCAGCAATACTATTACAGGCTAGCAGCAATACTATTACAGGTTACAGGCTAGCAGCAATACTATTACAGGCTAGCAGCATAACTGTTACAGGTTACAGGCTAGCAGCAATACTGTTACAGGTTACAGGCTAGCAGCAATACTATTACAGGTTACAGGCTATCAGCAATACTATTACAGGTTACAGGCTAGCAGCAATACTATTACAGGCTAGCAGCAATAATATTACATGTTACAGGCTAGCAGCAATACTATTACAGGTTACAGGCTAGCAGCAATGCTATTACAGGTTACAGTCTAGCAGCAATACTATTTCAGGTTACAGGCTAGCAGCAAAACTATTACAGGTTACAGGCTAGCAGCAATACTATTACAGGCTAGCAGCAATACAATTACAGGTTACAGGCTAGCAGCAATACTATTACAGGTTACAAGCTAGTAGCATTACTATTACAGGCTAGCAGCAATACTATTACAGGCTAGCAGCAATACTATTACAGGCTAGCAGCAATACTATTAAAGGCTAGCAACAATACTATTACAGGTTACAGGCTAGCAGCAATACTTTTACAGGTTACAGGCTAGCAGCAATACTATTACAGGTTACAGGCTAGCTGAAATACTATTACAGGTTACAGGCTAGCAGCAATACTATTACAGGTTACAGGCTAGCAGCAATACTATTACAGGTCACAGGCTAGCAGCAATACTATTACAGGTTACAGGCTAGCAGCAATACTACTACAGGTTACAGGCTAGCTGAAATACTATTACAGGTTACAGGCTAGCAGCAATACTATTACAGGTTACAGGCTAGCAGCAATACTATTACAGGTCACAGGCTAGCAGCAATACTACTACAGGTTACAGGCTAGCAGCAATACTATTACAGGCTAGCAGCAATACTATTACAGGTCACAGGCAATCAACAATACTATTACAGGTTACAGGCTAGCAGCAATACTATTACAGGTTACAGGCTAGCAACGTTACTATTACAGGTTACAGGCTAGCAGCAATACTATTACAGGTTACAGGCTAGCAGCAATACTATTACAGGTTACAGGCTAACAGCAATACTATTACAGTTTACAGGCTAGCAGCAATACTATTACAGGCTAGCAGCAATACTATTACAGGTTATAGGTTAGCAGCAATACTATTACAGGTTACAGGCAAGCAGCAATACTATTACAGGTTACAGGCTAGCAGCAATACTATTACAGGTTACAGGCTAGCAGCAATACTATTTAGCAGCAATACTATTACAGGTTACAGGCTAGCAGAAATACTATTACAAGTAACAGGCTAGCAGCAATACTATTACAGGCTAGCAGCAATACTATTACAGGTAACAGGCGAGCAGCAATACTATTACAAGTTACAGGCCAGCAGCAATGCTATTACAGGTTACAGGCTAGCAGCAATACTTTTACAGGTTACAGGCTAACAGCAATACTATTACAGGTTACAGGCTAGCAGCAATACTATTACAGGCTAGAAGCAATACTACTACAGGTTACAGGCTAGCAGCAATACTATTAAAGGTTACAGGCTAGCAGCAATACTTTTACAGGCTACAGGCTAGCAGCAATACTATTACAGGCTAGCAGCAATACTATTACAGGTTACAGGCTAGCAGCAATACTATTACAGGTTACAGGCTATCAGCAATACTATTACAGTTTACAGGCTAGCAGCAATACTATTTCAGGTTACAGGCTAGCAGCAATACTATTACAAATTACAGGCTAGCAGCAATACTATTACAGGTTACAGGCTAGCAGCAATACTATTACAGGTTAAAGGCTAGCAGCAATACTATTACATGTTACAGGCTAGCAGCAAAACTACTACAGGTTACAGGCTAGCAGCAATAAAATTACAGGCTAGCAGCAATACTATTACAGGTTACACGCTAGCAGCAATACTATTACAGGTTACAGGCTAGCAGCAATACTATTACAGGCTAGCAGCATAACTGTTACAGGTTACAGGCTAGCAGCAATACTGTTACAGGTTACAGGCTAGCAGCAATACTATTACAGGTTACAGGCTAGCAGCAATACTATTACAGGTTACAGGCTAGCAGCAATACTATTACAGGCTAGCAGCAATAATATTACATGCTACAGGCTAGCAGCAATACTATTACAGGTTACAGGCTAGCAGCAATGCTATTACAGGTTACAGTCTAGCAGCAATACTATTTCAGGTTACAGGCTAGCAGCAAAACTATTACAGGTTACAGGCTAGCAGCAATACTATTACAGGCTAGCAGCAATACAATTACAGGTTACAGGCTAGCAGCAATACTATTACAGGTTACAAGCTAGTAGCATTACTATTACAGGCTAGCAGCAATACTATTACAGGCTAGCAGCATTACTATTACAGGCTAGCAGCAATACTATTAAAGGCTAGCAACAATACTATTACAGGTTACAGGCTAGCAGCAATACTTTTACAGGTTACAGGCTAGCAGCAATACTATTACAGGTTACAGGCTAGCTGAAATACTATTACAGGTTACAGGCTAGCAGCAATACTATTACAGGTTACAGGCTAGCAGCAATACTATTACAGGTCACAGGCTAGCAGCAATACTATTACAGGTTACAGGCTAGCAGCAATACTACTACAGGTTACAGGCTAGCAGCAATACTATTACAGGCTAGCAGCAATACTATTACAGGTCACAGGCAATCAACAATACTATTACAGGTTACAGGCTAGCAGCAATACTATTACGGTTACAGGCTAGCAACGTTACTATTACAGGTTACAGGCTAGCAGCAATACTATTACAGGTTACAGGCTAGCAGCAATACTATTACAGGTTACAGGCTAACAGCAATACTATTACAGTTTACAGGCTAGCAGCAATACTATTACAGGCTAGCAGCAATACTATTACAGGTTATAGGTTAGCAGCAATACTATTACAGGTTACAGGCAAGCAGCAATACTATTACAGGTTACAGGCTAGCAGCAATACTATTACAGGTTACAGGCTAGCAGCAATACTATTCCAAGCTAGCAGCAATACTATTACAGGTTACAGGCTAGCAGAAATACTATTACAAGTAACAGGCTAGCAGCAATACTATTACAGGCTAGCAGCAATACTATTACAGGTTACAGGCGAGCAGCAATACTATTACAAGTTACAGGCCAGCAGCAATGCTATTACAGGTTACAGGCTAGCAGCAATACTTTTACAGGTTACAGGCTAACAGCAATACTATTACACAGGTTACAGGCTAGCAGCAATACTATTACAGGCTAGAAGCAATACTACTACAGGTTACAGGCTAGCAGCAATACTATTAAAGGTTACAGGCTAGCAGCAATACTTTTACAGGTTACAGGCTAGCAGCAATACTATTACAGGCTAGCAGCAATACTATTACAGGTTACAGCCTAGCAGCAATACTATTACAGGTTACAGGCTAACAGCAATACTATTTTAGGTTACAGGCTAGCAGCAATACTATTACAGGTTACAGGCTATCAGCAATACTATTACAGGTTACAGGCTAGCAGCAATACTAGTACAGGTTACAGGCTAGCAGTAACACTATTACAGGTTACAGGATAGCAGCAATAGTATTAAAGATTACAGGCTAGCAGCAATACTATTACAGGTTACAGGCTAGCAGCAATACTATTACAGGTTACAGGCAAACAGCAATACTATTACAGGTTACAGGCTAGCAGCAATACCATTACAGGTTACAAGCTAGCAGCAACTATTGCAGGCTAGCAGCAATACTATTACAGGTTACAGGCTAGCAGCATTACCATTACAGGTTACAGGCTAGCAGCAATACTATTGCAGGCTAGCAGCAGAACTATTACAGGTTACAGGCTAGCAGCAATACTAATACAGGTTACAGGCGAGCAGCAATACTATTACAGGTTACATGCTAGCAGCAATATTATTAAAGCCTAGCAGCAATACTATTACAGGTTACAGGCTAGCAGCAATACTATTACAGGTTGAAGGCTAGCAGCAATTCTATTACAGGCTAGCAGCAATACTATTACAGGTTTACAGGCTAGCAGCAATACTTTTATAGGTTACAGTCTAGCAGCAATACTATTACAGGTTACAGGCTAGCAGCAGTACTATTACAGGTTACAGGCTAGCAGCAATATTATTGCAGGCTAGCAGCAATACTATTACAGGTTACATGCTAGCAGCAATACTATTAGAGGTTACAGGCTAGCAGCAATACTATTACATTTTTACAGGATAGCAGCAATACTACTACAGGTTACAGGCTAGCAGCAATATTATTACAGGCTAGCAGCAATACTATTACAGGTTACACGCTAGCAGCAATACTAATACAGGTAACAGGCTAGCAGCAATACTATTACAGGCTAGCATCATAACTGTTACAGGTTACAGGCTAGCAGCAATACTGTTACAGGTTACAGGCTAGCAGCAATACTATTACAGGTTACAGGCTAGCAGCAATACTATTACAGGTTACAGGCTAGCAGCAATACTTTTACAGGCTAGCAGCAATATTACTTGTTACAGGCTAGCAGCAATACTATTACAGGTTACAGGCTAGCAGCAATACTATTACAGGTTACAGGCTAGCAGCAATACTATTACAGGTTACAGGCTAGCAGCAATACTATTCCAAGCTAGCAGCAATACTATTACAGGTTACAGGCTAGCAGAAATACTATTACAAGTAACAGGCTAGCAGCAATACTATTACAGGCTAGCAGCAATACTATTACAGGTTGCAGGCGAGCAGCAATACTATTACAAGTTACAGGCCAGCAGCAATGCTATTACAGGTTACAGACTAGCAGCAATACTTTTACAGGTTACAGGCTAACAGCAATACTATTACAGGTTACAGGCTAGCAGCAATACTATTACAGGTTACAGGCTAGCAGCAATACTATTCCAAGCTAGCAGCAATACTATTACAGGTTACAGGCTAGCAGAAATACTATTACAAGTAACAGGCTAGCAGCAATACTATTACAGGCTAGCAGCAATACTATTACAGGTTACAGGCTAGCAGCAATACTATTACAGGCTAGCAGCATTACTGTTACAGGTTACAGGCTAGCAGCAATACTGTTACAGGTTACAGGCTAGCAGCAATACTATTACAGGTTACAGGCTATCAGCAATACTATTACAGGTTACAGGCTAGCAGCAATACTATTACAGGCTAGCAGCAATAATATTACATGTTACAGGCTAGCAGCAATACTATACAGGTTACAGGCTAGCAGCAATGCTATTACAGGTTACAGTCTAGCAGCAATACTATTTCAGGTTACAGGCTAGCAGCAAAACTATTACAGGTTACAGGCTAGCAGCAATACTATTACAGGCTAGCAGCAATACAATTACAGGTTACAGGCTAGCAGCAATACTATTACAGGTTACAAGCTAGTAGCATTACTATTACAGGCTAGCAGCAATACTATTACAGGCTAGCAGCAATACTATTACAGGCTAGCAGCAATACTATTAAAGGCTAGCAACAATACTATTACAGGTTACAGGCTAGCAGCAATACTTTTACAGGTTACAGGCTAGCAGCAATACTATTACAGGTTACAGGCTAGCTGAAATACTATTACAGGTTACAGGCTAGCAGCAATACTATTACAGGTTACAGGCTAGCAGCAATACTATTACAGGTCACAGGCTAGCAGCAATACTATTACAGGTTACAGGCTAGCAGCAATACTACTACAGGTTACAGGCTAGCAGCAATACTATTACAGGCTAGCAGCAATACTATTACAGGTCACAGGCAATCAACAATACTATTACAGGTTACAGGCTAGCAGCAATACTATTACAGGTTACAGGCTAGCAACGTTACTATTACAGGTTACAGGCTAGCAGCAATACTATTACAGGTTACAGGCTAGCAGCAATACTATTACAGGTTACAGGCTAACAGCAATACTATTACAGTTTACAGGCTAGCAGCAATACTATTACAGGCTAGCAGCAATACTATTACAGGTTATAGGTTAGCAGCAATACTATTACAGGTTACAGGCAAGCAGCAATACTATTACAGGTTACAGGCTAGCAGCAATACTATTACAGGTTACAGGCTAGCAGCAATACTATTCCAAGCTAGCAGCAATACTATTACAGGTTACAGGCTAGCAGAAATACTATTACAAGTAACAGGCTAGCAGCAATACTATTACAGGCTAGCAGCAATACTATTACAGGTTACAGGCGAGCAGAGCAATACTATTACAAGTTACAGGCCAGCAGCAATGCTATTACAGGTTACAGGCTAGCAGCAATACTTTTACAGGTTACAGGCTAACAGCAATACTATTACAGGTTACAGGCTAGCAGAAATACTATTACAGACTAGAAGCAATACTACTACAGGTTACAGGCTAGCAGCAATACTATTAAAGGTTACAGGGTAGCAGCAATACTTTTACAGGTTACAGGCTAGCAGCAATACTATTACAGGCTAGCAGCAATACTATTACAGGTTACAGCCTAGCAGCAATACTATTACAGGTTACAGGCTAACAGCAATACTATTTTAGGTTACAGGCTAGCAGCAATACTATTACAGGTTACAGGCTATCAGCAATACTATTACAGGTTACAGGCAAACAGCAATACTATTACAGGTTACATGCTAGCAGCAATACCATTACAGGTTACAAGCTAGCAGCAATACTATTGCAGGCTAGCAGCAATACTATTACAGGTTACAGGCTAGAGCATTACCATTACAGGTTACAGGCTAGCAGCAATACTATTGCAGGCTGGCAGCAGAACTATTACAGGTTACAGGCTAGCAGCAATACTAATACAGGTTACAGGCGAGCAGCAATACTATTACAGGTTACATGCTAGCAGCAATATTATTAAAGCCTAGCAGCAATACTATTACAGGTTACAGGCTAGCAGCAATACTATTACAGGTTGAAGGCTAGCAGCAATTCTATTACAGGCTAGCAGCAATACTATTACAGGTTTACAGGCTAGCAGCAATACTTTTATAGGTTACAGTCTAGCAGCAATACTATTACAGGTTACAGGCTAGCAGCAGTACTATTACAGGTTACAGGCTAGCAGCAATATTATTGCAGGCTAGCAGCAATACTATTACAGGTTACATGCTAGCAGCAATACTATTAGAGGTTACAGGCTAGCAGCAATACTATTACATTTTACAGGATAGCAGCAATACTACTACAGGTTACAGGCTAGCAGCAATATTATTACAGGCTAGCAGCAATACTATTACAGGTTACACGCTAGCAGCAATACTAATACAGGTAACAGGCTAGCAGCAATACTATTACAGGCTAGCATCATAACTGTTACAGGTTACAGGCTAGCAGCAATACTGTTACAGGTTACAGGCTAGCAGCAATACTATTACAGGTTACAGGCTAGCAGCAATACTATTACAGGTTACAGGCTAGCAGCAATACTTTTACAGGCTAGCAGCAATATTACTTGTTACAGGCTAGCAGCAATACTATTACAGGTTACAGGCTAGCAGCAATACTATTACAGGTTACAGGCTAGCAGCAATACTATTACAGGTTACAGGCTAGCAGCAATACTATTACAGGCTAACAGCAATACTATTACAGGCTACAGGATAGCAGCAATACCAATACAGGTTACAAGCTAGTAGCTTTACTATTACAGGCTAGCAGCAATACTATTACAGGCTAGCTGCAATACTATTACAGGCTAGAAGCAATACTATTAAAGGCTAGCAGCAATACTATTACAGGTTACAGGCTAGCAGCAATACTATTACAGGTTACAGGCTAGCAGCAATATTATTACAAGCTAGCAGCAATACTAATACAGGTTACAGGCTAGAGGCAATACTATTACAGGTTACAGGCTAGCAGCAATACTATTACAGGTTACAGGCTAGCAGCAATACTATTACAGGTTACAGTCTAGCAGCAATACTTTTACAGGTTACAGGCTAGCAGCAATACTATTACAGGTTGAAGGCTAGCAGCAATTCTATTACAGGCTAGCAGCAATACTATTACATGTTACAGGCTAGCAGCAATACTATTACAGGTTACAGGCTAGCAGCAGTACTATTACAGGTTACAGGCTAGCAGCAATATTATTACAGGCTAGCAGCAATACTATTACAGGTTACAGGCTAGCAGCAATACTATTACAGGTTACAGGCTAGCAGCAATACTATTACAGGTTACAGGCTAGCAGCAATACTATTACAGGTTACAGGCTAGCAGCAATACTATTACAGGCTAGCAGCAATACTATTACAGGTAACAGGCTAGCAGCAATAGTATTACAGGTTACAGGCTAGCAGCAATACTATTACAGGTTACAGGCTAGCAGCAATACTATTACAGGTTACAGGCTAGCAGCAATACTATTACAGGCTAGCAGCAATAAAATTACAGGCTAGCAGCAATACTATTACAGGCTAGGAGCAATACTATTAAAGACTAGCAGCAATACTATTACAGGCTAGCAGCATTACTATTAAAGGCTAGCAGCAATACTATTACAGGCTAGCAGCAATACTATTTCAGGTTACAGTCTAGCAGCAATACTTTTACAGGTTACAGGCTAGCAGCAATACTATCAGAGGTTACAGGCTAGCTGCAATACTATTACAGGTTACAGTCTAGCAGCAATACTATTACAGGTTACAGGCTAGCAGCAATACTGCTACACGTTACAGGCTAGCGGCAATACTATTACAGGCTAGCAGCAATACTATTACAGGTCACAGGCTAGCAGCAATACTATTACAGGTTACAGGCTAGCAGCACTACTATTACAGGTTAAAGGCTAGCAGCGTTACTACTGCAGGTTACAGGCTAGCAGCAATACTATTACAGGTTACAGGCTAGCAGCAATACTATTACAGGTTACAGGCTAGCAGCAATACTATTACAGGTAACAGGCTAGCAGCAATACTAGTACAGTCTAGCAGCAATAATATTACAGGTTACAGGCTAGCAGCAATACTATTACAGGTTACATGCTAGAAGCAATACTATTACAGGTTACAGGCTAGCAGCAATACTATTACAGGTTACAGGCTAGCAGCAATACTATTACAGGTTTTAAACTAGCAGCAATATTATTACAGGTTACAGGCTAGCAGCAATATTATTACAGGCTAGCAGCAATACTATTACAGGTCACAGGCTAGCAGCAATACTATTACAGGTTACAGGCTAGCAGCAATACTATTACATGTTACAGGCTAGCAGCAATACTATTACAAGTTACAGGCTAGCAGCAATACTATCACAGGCTAGCAGCATAACTGTTACAGGTTACAGGCTAGCAGCAATACTGTTACAGGTTACAGGCTAGCAGCAATACTATTACAGGTTACAGGCTATCAGCAATACTATTACAGGTTACAGGCTAGCAGCAATACTATTACAGGCTAGCAGCAATAATATTACATGTTACAGGCTAGCAGCAATACTATTACAGGTTACAGGCTAGCAGCAATGCTATTACAGGTTACAGTCTAGCAGCATACTATTTCAGGTTACAGGCTAGCAGCAAAACTATTACAGGTTACAGGCTAGCAGCAATACAATTAAGGCTAGCAGCAATACAATTACAGGTTACAGGCTAGCAGCAATATATTACAGGTTACAAGCTAGTAGCATTACTATTACAGGCTAGCAGCAGATACTATTACAGGCTAGCAGCAATACTATTACAGGCTAGCAGCAATACAATACTATTAAAGGCTAGCAACAATACTATTACAGGTTACAGGCTAGCAGCAATACTTTTACAGGTTACAGGCTAGCAGCAATACTATTACAGGTTACAGGCTAGCTGAAATACTATTACAGGTTACAGGCTAGCAGCAATACTATTACAGGTTACAGGCTAGCAGCAATACTATTACAGGTCACAGGCTAGCAGCAATACTATTACAGGTTACAGGCTAGCAGCAATACTACTACAGGTTACAGGCTAGCAGCAATACTATTACAGGCTAGCAGCAATACTATTACAGGTCACAGGCAATCAACAATACTATTACAGGTTACAGGCTAGCAGCAATACTATTACAGGTTACAGGCTAGCAACGTTACTATTACAGGTTACAGGCTAGCAGCAATACTATTACAGGTTACAGGCTAGCAGCAATACAATTACAGGCTAGCAGCAATACTATTACAGGCTAGCAGCAATACTATTACAGGCTAGCAGCAATAATACTAAAGGCTAGCAGCAATACTATTACAGGTTACAGGCTAGCAGCAATACTATTACAGGTTACAGGCTAGCAGCAATACTATTACAGGTTACAGGCTAGCAGCAATACTATAACAGGTTACAGGCTAGCAGAAATACTATTACAAGTAACAGGCTAGCAGCAATACTATTACAGGCTAGAAGCAATACTATTACAGGTTACAGGCGAGCAGCAATACTATTACAAGTTACAGGCCAGCAGCAATGCTATTACAGGTTCCTGTAACCTGTAATAGTATTGCTGCTAGCCTGTTACCTGTAATAGTATTGCTGCTAGCCTGTAACCTTTATTAGTATTGCTGCTAGCCTGTAACCTGTAAAAGAATTGCTGCTAGCTTGTAATAATATTGCTGCTAGCTTGTAACCTGTAATAGTATTGCTGCTAGCCAGTAACCTGTAATAGTATTGCTGCTAGCTTTTAACCTGTAATAGTATTGCAGCTAGCCTGTAACCTGTAATAGTATTGCTGCTAGCCTGTAACCTGTAATAGTATTGCTGCTAGCCTGTAACCTGTAATAGTATTGCTGCTAGCCTGTAACCTGTAATAGTATTGCTGCTAGCCTTTAGTATTATTGCTGCTAGCCTGTAATAGTATTGCTGCTAGCCTGTAATAGTATTGCTGCTAGCCTGTAATTGTATTGCTGCTAGCCTGTAACCTGTAATAGTATTGCTGCTAGCCTGTAACCTGTAATAGTATTGCTGCTAGCCTGTAACCTGTAATAGTATTGCTGCTAGCTTGTAACCTGTAATAATATTGCTGCTAGCCTGTAAAATTGTTGCTGCTAGCCTGTAACCTGTTATAGTATTGCTGCTAGCCTGTAAACTGTAATAGTATTGCTGCTAGCCTGTAACCTGTAATAGTATTGCTGCTAGCCTTTAATAGTATTGCTGCTAGCCTGTAACCTGTAATAGTATTGCTGCTAGCCTGTAACCTGTAACAGTATTGCTGCTAGCCTGTAACCTGTAACAATTATGCTGCTAGCCTGTAATAGTATTGCTGCTAGCCTGTAACCTGTAATAGTATTGCTGCTAGCGTGTAAACTGTAATAGTATTGCTGCTAGCCTGTAATTGTTTTGCTGCTAGCCTGTAACCTGTAGTAGTTTTGCTGCTAGCCTGTAACCTGTAATAGTATTGCTGCTAGCCTGTAACCTGTAATAGTATTGCTGCTAGCCTGTAACCTGCAATAATATTGCTGCTAGCCTGTAACCTGTAATAGTATTGCTGCTAGCCTGTAACCTGTAATAGTATTGCTGCTAGCCTGTAATAATATTGCTGCTAGACTGTAACCTGTAATAGTACTGCTGCTAGCCTGTAACCTATAATAGTATTGCTGCTGTCCTGTAACATGTAATAGTATTGCTGCTAGCCTGTAACCTGTAATAGTATTGCTGCTAGCCTGTAACCTGTAATAGTATTGCTGCTAGCTTGTTGTAATAGTATTGCTGCTAGCCTGTAACCTGTAATAGTATTGCTGCTAGCCTGTAACCTGTAATAGTATTGCTGCTAGCCTGTAACCTGTAATAGTATTGCTGCTAGCCTGTAACCTGTAATAGTATTGCTGCTAGCCTGTAACCTGTAATAGTATTGCTGCTAGCTTGTAACCTGTAATAATATTGCTGCTGGCCTGTAAAATTGTTGCTGCTGGCCTGTAACCTGTTATAGTATTGCTGCTAGCCTGTAACCTGTAATAGTATTGCTGCTAGCCTGTAACCTGTAATAGTATTGCTGCTAGCATGTAACCTGTAATAGTATTGCTGCTAGCCTGTAACCTGTAATAGTATTGCTGCTAGCTTGTAACCTGTAATAATATTGCTGCTAGCCTGTAAAATTGTTGCTGCCAGCCTGTAACCTGTAATAGTATTGCTGCTAGCCTGTAACCTGTAATAGAATTGCTGCTAGCCTGTAACCTGTAATACTATTGCTGCTAGCCTTTAATAGTATTGCTGCTAGCCTGTAACCTGTAATAGTATTGCTGCTAGCCTGTAACCTGTAACAGTATTGCTGCTAGCCTGTAACCTGTAACAATTATGCTGCTAGCCTGTAATAGTATTGCTGCTAGCCTGTAACCTGTAGTAGTTTTGCTGCTAGCCTGTAACCTGTAATAGTATTGCTGCTAGCCTGTAACCTGTAATAGTATTGCTGCTAGCCTGTAACCTGCAATAATATTGCTGCTAGCCTGTAACCTGTAATAGCATTGCTGCTAGCCTGTAACCTGTAATAGTATTGCTGCTAGCCTGTAATAATATTGCTGCTAGCCTGTAACCTGTAATAGTACTGCTGCTAGCCTGTAACCTGTAATAGTATTGCTGCTAGCCTGTAACCTATAATAGTATTGCTGCTATCCTGTAACATGTAATAGTATTGCTGCTAGCCTGTAACCTGTAATTGTATTGCTGCTAGCCTGTAACCTGTAATAGTATTGCTGCTAGCTTGTAACCTGTAATAGTATTGCTGCTAGCCTGTAACCTGTAATAGTATTGCTGCTAGCCTGTAACCTGTAATAGTATTGCTGCTAGCCTGTAACCTGTAATAGTATTGCTGCTAGCCTGTAACCTGTAATAGTATTGCTGCTAGTCTGTAACCTGTAATAGTATTGCTGCTAGCTTGTAACCTGTAATAGTATTCTGCCGTGATTTGACAAAACCGAGTAAGTCCACCTAAGGTCGAAAATGAGATATTTGCGCCATCAAACTTGCAAGAGAATGACGCATCTTACCTGTAAAAATCAAATCCGAACTATGTTTAGATTTGGAGATATCATAGAGTAAGTCCTTGTTAAAAAAATTTTAAGTGGGGGAATAAACTGATAAAACCAAGCAAGTCCCCTGCGATTTTGTTTCGGCGATCCTCTGGCTGATGCTCGAGTTGGCATGATGACGTCATTTTCTACAATAACCTGACAAAGAAAAGTAAGTCCTCCCGACCAATGAGAAAGCGCCTTAAGATGAAGTGGACCAGTGAGAATCCATGTTATTGCTGCTGTGCAATATTATTTTCCTGTGAAAATGATGACGAAATTTCGGTCAGCAAAGGACGTGTTCGGCTTTTTGAAAAACAGTTTCTTCATGTACTTTCCTGCCCACCATGAAGGATCCTGTAGATCTTCCGCCTACGCGGCAACTTCCACGAGGTGTGGAAATAAACAAACTATCCTATCCTATCCTATCCTGTCCCGTAACCCTGAGGTCGTAGGGGCACCAAAGATGATCGTTCAACCAGCATACTCCATCTCTCTCTGTCCTCAGCAGCCCTGATGGCTTCGCTCAGTGTCAAACCAGTCCATTCTCGAATGTTGTCCTCCCACCTCTTTTTCGGTCTCACTCTTCTTCTACCTCCTTGCACTGTGCCTTGCAGAATAGTCTTTGCAAGGCCTGATGATCTGGTGACGTGGCCATAGTGATACCATCGGAGTTTCCGTTTCTTCACCAACTGTGAGCAGGTCATCGTGTTGTCAAATGGCTTGTGTGATGGTCTGTCGGACTTCGTCGTTGGTGATGTGTTGGGTATAGGAAATGCCCAGAAGTCTTCTGTAGCACCTCATCTCCATGCTTTGTATTCTTCGTTGTAGATCTGCTGTGAGGGTCCATGCTTCCCAAGCATATAGGAAGATGGAGATGACAAGGGAGCGCAGCAGTCTTACTTTGGAATGTAGAATGATGGTCCTGTCTTTCCAAATGGCTTCAACCTTGTCAGGGCAGCAGTTGTTTGTGCGATCCTGGAGAGGACTTCCTGTCGGGACCCATTGTCTGATACAATAGCTCCTAAATATTTGAAGCTATGCACTGTGTTGAGGGATTGGCCTTGGACTTTGATGTCCGTTTTGATGCCATTGGTGTTGTTGTCATCATTTCGGTCTTCTCTGCACTTATTTCAATTCCACAAGCTTTGGAGGTGGTGTCACGCGTCTGTACCAGCTGTTCAAGTTCTTGTTCCTCTCCAGCCAATCCATCAATGTCATCCGCAAAACGAAGATTGGAGATTGCTCTGCCCCCTATGCTGACTGTGCCTTCGTGATCTGCAAGAGCATCTGACATGATGCGCTCTAGGAAGATGTTGAAGAGTGTTGGAGAGAGTAGGCATCCTTGACGCACATCGATTGTTGTTCTGAACCAGTTTCCGATGGCGCTGTTGTGGAGGACTGCACTGGTATCCTTGTCATACAGGTTTTTGATGACTTCAATAATTGTAGGTCTGATGTTGTACGCTTCATTGTTTGCCCATAAGAGCTGCATGCCAGACTCGGTCAAAACGTTTTCTTGAAGTCTAATGAACACATGATATAGATGTGTTGGTGCTGTAGGTATTTCACAGATTATTCAGAGGATGAAAATAATCTGTATCTCTTCTATTGGTACCAGCCCTCCCCTGCGATCCGGCGTTGTTCTTCAGCTAGAGATTCAGCTGGGGGTATTTGCAACCTTGTTCTCTGTTGGATAATATTTTCGCCAGACTGCTTAGGGTTGCTGATGATGATGCTGACGGTTGCGGTAATTTTCACACTACTCAAGGTACCTTTTTTGGGAAGAGTGTTCGAAAGTCGGAGGAGGATGGGCCACAGATAGATCTCACTTCTATCTTGTTACAGATAATGGTGAGGGCATTCATTAGCTTCTCCGCGGTATGTACTTGCGTCCGCTTTAGTAATGTGAGTTCTTCTGTAAGCGATTGAGGGACTTCTTTTCTGTTGCGAGAAGATAGTGGATATCTTTTCTCTGTTCTCGCGGGATGTAGAACTGATGGGTCTCCTTTGTGTATGTTCTGTAAGGTCAGAGAGCTGATATGTCTCTTATTAGTGACATTGTTCTTCTGTAAAGACATGCAGTATGGATCGTGAGACTTTGGTGTGTGTTGAAGATTCTTGTAGGATTCTTGCTGTTTTTGTTTAGACTGTTTGGTATTTCCTGGAAATGTGAGCTTTATCATGGTTATTTTTTTAATCGTTTCATATTTTGGATCATAATGTTTATTTTTCGGTAGACATGCTGTGAGGTGGATATGAGAATTTTTTCTCTGTATTTTTTATCTTTCGTTGTTTGGTTAAAGTGGGTCACGGCTTGTTGTTGGAGGTGATCTTTGAAGGAGGGTGAATAAGGAAGATCTCGAGTGGCGGCATCTGTCACTGAGTTGAAGGTTGTTCATGGTGTTGACATCTACTTCACCAGCCCCCAAAATGAGCAGTGGTGCAAATATCCCTTCAATTGTGGCCTGAAATAGTTCTGCCACCTCCGGGTCTTGCAGTTTGTCCAGGTCGAACTTCAGTCTAGTGCAGTATTTACTCTCTTCAAGTGGAGCCGGAAAGACATCATCAAGAGATCGTGGTCAAATGTCTGCTCCTGGAAAAGTGCGTGTCCTTCCAATGTTGATGCTTGATCTGAAGCGTTTCTTGACCATGATGTAGTCCATTTGGTTGTGATGCTCCCCGCCGGGACTGTGCCATGTCCATCGTCTGGAGTTTTTGTGGAGACCAAGCGTGTTTGCCAGTACCAGATTGTTGTATCTGGCAAACTCCAAGAATCTCAGACCCCTGTCATTTGTCTCGTTGTTGCAGTGGGGTCCACATGTGTCTCCCCAGTTGTGCGCATCTTGGCCAACCTTGGCATTCCAGTCGCCTTGCACTATGACTATGTCCTTCTTCGGCACTTGGTCAAGGACCGCCTGTAGATTTTCATAAAAATCCTCCACTTCGCTGTCGTCATAGTCTGATGTTGGGGCATAGGTCTGGATGATGGTGATGTTGAAAGGGGCTGCTCTCAGGCGGATGGTAATGAGTCTACTGGGCGGCAACCCATGACAGTGGCTAGAATGTTCTTGTGGACCAAGAATCCAACGCCGTGTTCGTGCCTGTCATCTCTACCGCTGAAATAGAGCTTGTGGCCTTTGTCTGTCGTTGTTTCACCCAGGCCTTTCCAGCGCAGTTCGCTAATGCCTAGAACGTTCCATCGATAGCGGTCCAACTCGTGGGCCAGTTCTTCTAATTTTCCTTCAGCAGTTAGGGTCCTGACATTCCAGGTTCCTATGACGATGATGTTGTTTCTCGTGCGGATCTTGCTAAATTGTCCATCAGTAGTATACTTAACACCTCCGTCCTGGTGGCCAACGGAAGGCGCGGTCCTTGAGCCGGGCGACGACCTATCCGGTATGGAATTAGTGGATAGTGTCATCATGCATGTAGTGTGTCTTGGGCAAAAAAGGACCTGGCGGTGCCCAATCCTCTCCAGGCTGTTGGGCACAGCCGAAATCCACGAATACAGTGTGGCTCGCCTTGGCCCCGAGCACGTGGTCGTTGAACCTGTAGCAACGTGAGGTTCCTCGCCCTGGCCGGTGACTTCTGTGTAGAAGACTTTCGCCCAGTGATGCCGTGCTAACATTACCCCTGTTAGTCGCCTCTTACGACACGCCGGGAAACGTTGGGCCTATTCTATTCAGTGCCCGAACCCACAAACAAACAGCAACAAATATATTACAGACACACAACAAGGGCAACAAAATACAAGACATACACGTGGTGTAAAGGCAGGAAGATCGCTACAATAGGAAACTGAAAGGAAAATAGTTTTGTATTTTTAAAATTAAATTGGCTGCATCTAATATTATTTTGAAGGGAGAGCAAAAAAACCCATGACTCCTGCATACCAACCCAGGAATATTAAGTGAAGAATGGCTAAAAACAATAAACAGGCACACATATACACTCACTGTAACTGCCGCACCCACATCTTACAAAACCCAACTTATGTGACTCATCTCGTCAGACTTTTTAACAAAGAAACGAAACGGCCTATGGGACTTACTTGGTTTGGTGAATTTTGAAAACAAGGATTTACTTAATAATAAACTGACAAAACCAAGCGGATTTGACTTACTTGGTTTTGTGAATTTTTTTAACAAGGATTTAATTCAATAATAAACTGACAAAACCAAGCGGGTGACTTGCTTGGTTTTGTCATGTTCTCAACAAAGATCTATCTCAAGAATAATCTGACAAAACAAAGCAAGTCCACAAATAGTCTTAAAACATCAAAAATCGAGGAATTGCATTATAATATGCCTTAAACTTCCAGAAACGATCGCGTAATATAGCGCAACCTGTAAAACGTCGATTGCTGCTAGCCTGAAAGTAGGTTTTAGTATTGCTCGGTTTTGTCAGTTCCTGTAATAGTATTGCTGCTAGCCTGTAACCTGTAATAGTATTGCTGCTAGCCTGTAACCTGTAATAGTATTGCTGCTAGCCTGTAACCTGTAATAGTATTGCTGCTAGCCTGTAACCTGTAATAGTATTGCTGCTAGCCTGTAACCTGTAATAGTATTGCTGCTAGCCTGTAACCTGTAATAGTATTGCTGCTAGCCTGTAACCTGTAATAGTATTGCTGCTAGCCTGTAACCTGTAATAGTATTGCTGCTAGCCTGTAACCTGTAATAGTATTGCTGGCTAGCCTGTAACCTGTAATAGTATTGCTGCTAGCCTGTAACCTGTAATAGTATTGCTGCTAGCCTGTAACCTGTAATAGTATTGCTGCTAGCCTGTAACCTGTAATAGTATTGCTGCTAGCCTGTAACCTGTAATAGTATTGCTGCTAGCTGTAACCTGTAATAGTATTGCTGCTAGCCTGTAACCTGTAATAGTATTGCTGCTAGCCTGTAACCTGTAATAGTATTGCTGCTAGCTTGTAACCTGTAATAATATTGCTGCTAGCCTGTAAAATTGTTGCTGCTAGCCTGTAACCTGTTATAGTATTGCTGCTAGCCTGTAACCTGTAATAGTATTGCTGCTAGCCTGTAACCTGTAATAGTATTGCTGCTAGCCTTTAATAGTATTGCTGCTAGCCTGTAACCTGTAATAGTATTGCTGCTAGCCTGTAACCTGTAACAGTATTGCTGCTAGCCTGTAACCTGTAACAATTATGCTGCTAGCCTGTAATAGTATTGCTGCTAGCCTGTAACCTGTAATAGTATTGCTGCTAGCGTGTAACCTGTAATAGTATTGCTGCTAGCCTGTAATTGTATTGCTGCTAGCCTGTAACCTGTAGTAGTTTTGCTGCTAGCCTGTAACCTGTAATAGTATTGCTGCTAGCCTGTAACCTGTAATAGTATTGCTGCTAGCCTGTAACCTGCAATAATATTGCTGCTAGCCTGTAACCTGTAATAGTATTGCTGCTAGCCTGTAACCTGTAATAGTATTGCTGCTAGCCTGTAATAATATTGCTGCTAGCCTGTAACCTGTAATAGTACTGCTGCTAGCCTGTAACCTGTAATAGTATTGCTGCTAGCCTGTAACCTATAATAGTATTGCTGCTATCCTGTAACATGTAATAGTATTGCTGCTAGCCTGTAATAGAATTGCTGCTAGCCTTCAACCTGTAATAGTATTTCTGCTAGCCTGTAGCCTGTAATAGTATTGCTGCTAGCCTGTAACTTGTAATAGTTATGCTGTTAGGCTTTAATAATATTGGTGCTAGCCTGTAACCTGTAATAGTATTGCTGCTCGCCTGTAACCTGTAATAGTATTGCTGCTAGCCTGTAACCTGTAACGGTAATGCTGCTAGCCTGTAACCTGTAATCCTATTGCTGCTAGCCTGCAATAGTATTGCTGCTAGCTTGTAACCTCTAATAGTATTTCTGCTAGCCTGTAGCCTGTAATAGTATTGCTGCTAGCCTTTAACCTGTAATAGTATTGCTGCTAGCCTGTAACCTGTAATAGTATTGCTGCAAACCTGTAACCTATAATAGTATTGCTGCTAGCCTGTAACTTTAATAGTATTGCTGCTAGCATGTAACCTGTAATAGTATTGCTGCTAGCCTGTAACCTGTACTAGTATTGCTGCTAGCCTGTAACCTGTAATAGTATTGCTGCTAGCCTGTAACCTGTAATAGTATTGCTGCTAGCCTGTAACCTGTAATAGTATTGTTGGTAGCCTGTAATAGTTTTACTGCTAGCCTGTAACCAGGAATAGTATTGCTGCTAGCCTGTAATAGTATTGCTGCTAGCCTGTAACCTGTAATAGTATTGCTGTAAGCCTGTAACCTGTAAAAATATTGCTGCTGGCCTGTAACCTGTAATAGTATTGCTGCTAGCCTGTAACCTGTAATAGTATTGCTGCCAGCCTGTAATAGTATTGCTGCTAGCCAGTAACCTGTAATAGTGTTGCTGCTAGCCTGTAACCTTTAATAGTATTGCTGCTAGCCTGTAACCTGTAATAGTATATCTGCTAGCCTGTAACCTGTAATAGTATTGCTGCTAGCCTGTAACCTGTAGTAGTATTGCTGGTAGCCTGTAACCTGTAATAGTATTGCTGCTAGCCTGTAACCTGTAATAGTATTGTTGGTAGCCTGTAATAGTATTACTGCTAGCCTGTAACCAGTAATAGTATTGCTGCTAGCCTGTAATAGTATTGCTGCTAGCCTGTAACCTGTAATAGTATTGCTGTAAGCCTGTAACCTGTAAAAATATTGCTGCTAGCCTGTAACCTGTTATAGTATTGCTGCTGGCCTGTAACCTGTAATAGTATTGCTGCTAGCCTGTAACCTGTAATAGTATTGTTGCTAGCGTGTAATAGTATTCCTGCTAGCCTGTAACTTGTAATAGTATTGCTGCTAGCCTGTAACCTGTAATAGTATTGCTGCTAGCCTGTAACCTGTAAAAGAATTGCTGCTAGCCTGTAATATTATTGCTGCTAGCCTGTAACCTGTAATAGTACTGCTGCTAGCCTGTAACCTGTAATAGTATTGCTGCTAGCCTGTAACCTATAATAGTATTGCTGCTAGCCTGTAACCTGTAGTAGTATTGCTGCTAGCCTGTAACCTGTAATAGTAATGCTCCTAGCCTGTAACCTGTAATAGTATTGCTGCTAGCCTGTAACCTGTAATAGTATTGCTGCTAGCCTGTAACCTGTAATAGTATTGCTGCTAGCTTGTAACCTGTAATAGTATTGCTGCTAGCCTGTAACCTGTAATAGTATTGCTGCTAGCCTGTAACCTGTAATAGTATTGCTGCTAGCCTGTAACCTGTAATAGTATTGCTGCTAGCCTGTTACCTGTAATAGTATTGCTGCTAGCCTGTAACCTTTATTAGTATTGCTGCTAGCCTGTAACCTGTAAAAGTATTGCTGCTAGCTTGTAATAATATTGCTGCTAGCTTGTAACCTGTAATAGTATTGCTGCTAGCCAGTAACCTGTAATAGTATTGCTGCTAGCCTTTAACCTGTAATAGTATTGCAGCTAGCCTGTAACCTGTAATAGTATTGCTGCTAGCCTGTTACCTGTAATAGTATTGCTGCTAGCCTGTAACCTGTAATAGTATTGCTGCTAGCCTTTAGTATTATTGCTGCTAGCCTGTAATAGTATTGCTGCTAGCCTGTAATAGTATTGCTGCTAGCCTGTAATAGTATTGCTGCTAGCCTGTAACCTGTAATAGTATTGCTGCTAGCCTGTAAACTGTAATAGTATTGCTGCTAGCCTGTAACCTGTAATAGTATTGCTGCTAGCTTGTAACCTGTAATAATATTGCTGCTAGCCTGTAAAATTGTTGCTGCTAGCCTGTAACCTGTAATAGTATTGCTGTTAGCCTGTAACCTGTAATAGTATTGCTGCTAGCTTGTAACCTGTAATAGTATTGCTGCTAGCCTGTAACCTGTAATAGTATTGCTGCTAGCCTGTAACCTGTAATAGTATTGCTGCTAGCCTGTAACCTGTAATAGTATTGCTGCTAGCCTGTAACCTGTAATAGTATTGCTGCTAGCCTGTAACCTGTAATAGTATTGCTGCTAGCCTGTAACCTGTAATAGTATTGCTGCTAGCCTGTAACCTGTAATAGTATTGCTGCTAGCCTGTAACCTATAATAGTATTGCTGCTAGCCTGTAACCTGTAATAGTATTGCTGCTAGCTGTAACCTGTAATAGATTGCTGCTAGCCTGTAATTGTAATTACTGCTAGCCTGTAACCAGTAATAGTATTGCTGCTAGCCTGTAATAGTATTGCTGCTAGCCTGTAACCTGTAATAGTATTGCTGTAAGCCTGTAACCTGTAAAAATATTGCTGCTAGCCTGTAACCTGTAATAGTATTGCTGCTGGCCTGTAACCTGTAATAGTATTGCTGCTAGCCTGTAACCTGTAAAAGTATTGTTGCTAGCTTGTAATAGTATTCCTGCTAGCCTGTAACTTGTAATAGTATTGCTGCTAGCCTGTAACCTGTAATAGTATTGCTGCTAGCCTGTAACCTGTAAAAGAATTGCTGCTAGCCTGTAATATTATTGCTGCTAGCCTGTAACCTGTAATAGTACTGCTGCTAGCCTGTAACCTGTAATAGTATTGCTGCTAGCCTGTAACCTATAATAGTATTGCTGCTAGCCTGTAACCTGTAGTAGTATTGCTGCTAGCCTGTAACCTGTAATAGTATTGCTGCTAGCCTGTAACCTGTAATAGTATTGCTGCTAGCCTGTAACCTGTAATAGTATTGCTGCTAGCCTGTAACCTGTAATAGTATTGCTGCTAGCTTGTAACCTGTAATAGTATTGCTGCTAGCCTGTAACCTGTAATAGTATTGCTGCTAGCCTGTAACCTGTAATAGTATTGCTGCTAGCCTGTAACCTGTAATAGTATTGCTGCTAGCTTGTAACCTGTAATAATATTGCTGCTAGCCTGTAAAATTGTTGCTGCTAGCCTGTAACCTGTTATAGTATTGCTGCTAGCCTGTAACCTGTAATAGTATTGCTGCTAGCATGCAACCTGTAATAGTATTGCTGCTAGCCTTTAATAGTATTGCTGCTAGCCTGTAACCTGTAATAGTATTGCTGCTAGCCTGTAACCTGTAATAGTATTGCTGCTAGCCTGTTACCTGTAATAGTATTGCTGCTAGCCTGTAACCTTTAATAGTATTGCTGCTAGCCTGTAACCTGTAAAAGTATTGCTGCTAGCTTGTAATAATATTGCTGCTAGCTTGTAACCTGTAATAGTATTGCTGCTAGCCTGTAACCTGTAATAGTATTGCGGCTAGCCTGTAACCTGTAATAGTATTGCAGCTAGCCTGTAACCTGTAATAGTATTGCTGCTAGCCTGTAACCTGTAATAGTATTGCTGCTAGCCTGTAACCTGTAATAGTATTGCTGCTAGCCTTTAGTATTATTGCTGCTAGCCTGTAATAGTATTGCTGCTAGCCTGTAATAGTATTGCTGCTAGCCTGTAATAGTATTGCTGCTAGCCTGTAACCTGTAATAGTATTGCTGCTAGCCTGTTACCTGTAATAGTATTGCTACTAGCCTGTAATAGTATTGCTGCTAGCCTGTAACATGTAATAGTATTCCTGCTAGCCTGTGACCTGTAAAAGTATTGCAGCTAGCCTGTAATAGTATTGCTGCTAGCCTGTAACTTGTAGTAGTATTGCTGTTAGCCTTTAACCTGTAATAGTATTGCTGCTAGCCTGTAACCTGTAATAGTATGGCTGCTAGCCTGTAACCTGTAATAGTATCGCTGCTAGCCTGTAACTTTTAATAGTATTGCTGCTAGCCTGTAACCTGTAAAAGTATTGCTGCTAGCTTGTAATAGTATTGCTGCTAGCCTGTAACCTTTAATAGTATTGCTGCTAGCCTGTAACCTGTAATAGTATTGCAGCTAGCCTGTAACCTGTAATAGTATTGCTGCTAGCCTGTAACCTGTAATAGTTTTGCTGCTAGCCTGTAACCTGTAATAGTATTGCTGCTAGCCTTTAGTAGTATTGCTGCTAGCCTGTAATGGTATTGCTGCTAGCCTGGAATAGTATTGCTGCTAGCCTGTAATAGTATTGCTGATAGCCTGTAACCTGTAATAGTATTGCTGCTAGCCTGTTACCTGTAATAGTAATGCTACTAGCCTGTAATAGTATTGCTGCTAGCCTGTAACATGTAATAGTATTCCTGCTAGCCTGTAACCTGTAATAGTATTGCTGCTAGCCTGTAACCTGTAATAGTATTGCTGTTAGTCTGTAACCTGTAATAGTATTGCTGCTAGCCTGTAATAGTATTGCTGCTAGCCTGTAATAGTATTGCTGCTACCCTGTAACCTGTAATAGTATTTCTTCTAGCCTGTAACCTGTAATTGTATTGCTGCTAGCCTGTAACCTGTAATAGTATTGCTGCTAGCCTGTATCCTGTAATAGTATTGCTGCTAGCCTGTAATAGTATTGCTGCTAGCCTGTTACCTGTAATAGTATTGCTGCTAGCCTCGAACCTGTAATAATTTTGCTGCTAGCCGGTAATAGTATTGCTGCTAGCCTGTAACCTGTAGTAGTATTGCTGTTAGCCTGTAACCTGTAATAGTATTGCTGCTAGCCTGTAACCTGTAGTAGTTTTGCTGCTAACCTGTAACCTGTAATAGTATTGCTGCTAGCCTGTAACCTGTAATAGTTGTGCTGCTAGCCTGTAACCTGTAATAGTATTGCTGCTAGCCTGTAACCTGTAATAGTATTGCTGCTAGCCTGTAACCTGTAATAGTATTGCTGCTAGCCTTTAGTATTATTGCTGCTAGCCTGTAATTGTATTGCTGCTAGCCTGTAATAGTATTGCTGCTAGCCTGTAATAGTATTGCTGCTAGCCTGTAACCTGTAATAGTATTGCTGCTAGCCTGTTACCTGTAATAGTATTGCTACTAGCCTGTAATAGTATTGCTGCTAGCCTGTAACATGTAATAGTATTCCTGCTAGCCTGTGACCTGTAAAAGTATTGCAGCTAGCCTGTAATAGTATTGCTGCTAGCCTGTAACTTGTAGTAGTATTGCTGTTAGCCTTTAACCTGTAATAGTATTGCTGCTAGCCTGTAACCTGTAATAGTATTGCTGCTAGCCTGTAACCTGTAATAGTATCGCTGCTAGCCTGTAACCTTTAATAGTATTGCTGCTAGCCTGTAACCTGTAAAAGTATTGCTGCTAGCTTGTAATAATATTGCTGCTAGCTTGTAACCTGTAATAGTATTGCTGCTAGCCTGTAACCTTTAATAGTATTGCTGCTAGCCTGTAACCTGTAATAGTATTGCAGCTAGCCTGTAACCTGTAATAGTTCTGCTGCTAGCCTGTAACCTGTAATAGTTTTGCTGCTAGCCTGTAACCTGTAATAGTATTGCTGCTAGCCTTTAGTAGTATTGCTGCTAGCCTGTAATGGTATTGATGCTAGCCTGTAATAGTATTGCTGCTAGCCTGTAATAGTATTGATGCTAGCCTGTAACCTGTAATAGTATTGCTGCTAGCCTGTTACCTTTAATAGTAATGCTACTAGCCTGTAATAGTATTGCTGCTAGCCTGTAACATGTAATAGTATTCCTGCTAGCCTGTAACCTGTAATAGTATTGCTGCTAGCCTGTAACCTGTAATAGTATTGCTGTTAGTCTGTAACCTGTAATAGTATTGCTGCTAGCCTGTAATAGTAATGCTGCTAGCCTGTAATAGTATTGCTGCTACCCTGTAACCTGTAATAGTATTTCTTCTAGCCTGTAACCTGTAATTGTATTGCTGCTAGCCTGTAACCTGTAATAGTATTGTTGGTAGCCTGTAATAGTATTACTGCTAGCCTGTAACCAGTAATAGTATTGCTGCTAGCCTGTAATAGTATTGCTGCTAGCCTGTAACCTGTAATAGTATTGCTGTAAGCCTGTAACCTGTAAAAATATTGCTGCTAGCCTGTAACCTGTAATAGTATTGCTGCTGGCCTGTAACCTGTAATAGTATTGCTGCTAGCCTGTAACCTGTAATAGTATTGTTGCTAGCTTGTAATAGTATTCCTGCTAGCCTGTAACTTGTAATAGTATTGCTGCTAGCCTGTAACCTGTAATAGTATTGCTGCTAGCCTGTAACCTGTAAAAGAATTGCTGCTAGCCTGTAATATTATTGCTGCTAGCCTGTAACCTGTAATAGTACTGCTGCTAGCCTGTAACCTGTAATAGTATTGCTGCTAGCCTGTAACCTATAATAGTATTGCTGCTAGCCTGTAACCTGTAGTAGTATTGCTGCTAGCCTGTAACCTGTAATAGTATTGCTGCTAGCCTGTAACCTGTAATAGTATTGCTGCTAGCCTGTAACCTGTAATAGTATTGCTGCTAGCCTGTAACCTGTAATAGTATTGCTGCTAGCTTGTAACCTGTAATAGTATTGCTGCTAGCCTGTAACCTGTAATAGTATTGCTGCTAGCCTGTAACCTGTAATAGTATTGCTGCTAGCCTGTAACCTGTAATAGTATTGCTGCTAGCTTGTAACCTGTAATAATATTGCTGCTAGCCTGTAAAACTGTTGCTGCTAGCCTGTAACCTGTTATAGTATTGCTGCTAGCGTGTAACCTGTAATAGTATTGCTGCTAGCATGTAACCTGTAATAGTATTGCTGCTAGCCTTTAATAGTATTGCTGCTAGCCTGTAACCTGTAATAGTATTGCTGCTAGCCTGTAACCTGTAATAGTATTGCTGCTAGCCTGTTACCTGTAATAGTATTGCTGCTAGCCTGTAACCTTTAATAGTATTGCTGCTAGCCTGTAACCTGTAAAAGTATTGCTGCTAGCTTGTAATAATATTGCTGCTAGCTTGTAACCTGTAATAGTATTGCTGCTAGCCTGTAACCTGTAATAGTATTGCTGCTAGCCTGTAACCTGTAATAGTATTGCAGCTAGCCTGTAACCTGTAATAGTATTGCTGCTAGCCTGTAACCTGTAATAGTATTGCTGCTAGCCTGTAACCTGTAATAGTATTGCTGCTAGCCTTTAGTATTATTGCTGCTAGCCTGTAATAGTATTGCTGCTAGCCTGTAATAGTATTGCTGCTAGCCTGTAATAGTATTGCTGCTAGCCTGTAACCTGTAATAGTATTGCTGCTAGCCTGTTACCTGTAATAGTATTGCTACTAGCCTGTAATAGTATTGCTGCTAGCCTGTAACATGTAATAGTATTCCTGCTAGCCTGTGACCTGTAAAAGTATTGCAGCTAGCCTGTAATAGTATTGCTGCTAGCCTGTAACTTGTAGTAGTATTGCTGTTAGCCTTTAACCTGTAATAGTATTGCTGCTAGCCTGTAACCTGTAATAGTATTGCTGCTAGCCTGTAACCTGTAATAGTATTGCTGCTATCCTGTAATAATATTGCTGCTAGCCTGTAACCTGTAATAGTACTGCTGCTAGCCTGTAACCTGTAATAGTATTGCTGCTAGCCTGTAACCTATAATAGTATTGCTGCTATCCTGTAACATGTAATAGTATTGCTGCTAGCCTGTATTAGAATTGCTGCTAGCCTTCAACCTATAATAGTATTGCTGCTATCCTGTAACATGTAATAGTATTGCTGCTAGCCTGTATTAGAATTGCTGCTAGCCTTCAACCTGTAATAGTATTGCTGCTAGCCTGTAGCCTGTAATAGTATTGCTGCTAGCCTGTAGCCTGTAGTAGTATTGCTGCTAGGCTTTAATAATATTGCTGCTAGCCTGTAACCTGTAATAGTATTGCTGCTCGCCTGTAACCTGTAATAATATTGCTGCTAGCCTTTAACCTGTAACGGTAATGCTGCTAGCCTGTAACCTGTAATCGTATTGCTGCTAGCCTGCAATAGTATTGCTGCTAGCTTGTAACCTGTAATGGTATTGCTGCTAGCCTGTAACCTGTAATAGTATTGCTGCTAGCCTGTAACCTGTAATAGTATTGCTGCAAACCTGTAACCTATAATAGTATTGCTGCTAGCCTGTAACCTTTAATAGTATTGCTGCTAGCCTGTAACCTGCAATAGTATTGCTGCTAGCCTGTATCCTGTACTAGTATTGCTGCTAGCCTGTAACCTGTAATAGTATTGCTGCTAGCCTGTAACCTGTAATAGTATTGCTGCTAGGCTGTAACCTAAAATAGTATTGCTGTTAGACTGTAACCTGTAATAGTATTGCTGCTAGCCTGTAACCTGTAATAGTATTGCTGCCAGCCTGTAATAGTATTGCTGCTAGCCTGTAACCTGTAATAGTGTTGTTGCTAGCCTGTAACCTTTAATAGTATTGCTGCTAGCCTGTAACCTGCAATAGTATTGCTGCTAGCCTGTAACCTGTACTAGTATTGCTGCTAGCCTGTAACCTGTAATAGTATATCTGCTAGCCTGTAACCTGTAATAGTATTGCTGCTAGCCTGTAACCTGTAGTAGTATTGCTGGTAGCCTGTAACCTGTAATAGTATTGCTGCTAGCCTGTAACCTGTAATAGTATTGTTGGTAGCCTGTAATAGTATTACTACTAGCCTGTAACCAGTAATAGTATTGCTGATAGCCTGTAATAGTATTGCTGCTAGCCTGTAACCTGTAATAGTATTGCTGTAAGCCTGTAACCTGTAAAAATATTGCTGCTAGCCTGTAACCTGTAATAGTATTGCTGCTGGCCTGTAACCTGTAATAGTATTGCTGCTAGCCTGTAACCTGTAAAAGTATTGCTGCTAGCTTGTAATAGTATTCCTGCTAGCCTGTAACCTGTAATTGTATTGCTGCTAGCCTGTAACCTGTAATAGTATTGCTGCTAGCCTGTAACCTGTAATAATATTGCTGCTAACCTATAACCTGTAATAGTATTGCTGCTAGCCTGTATTAGTATTGCTGCTAGCCTGTAACCTGTAATAGTATTGCTGCTAGCCTGTAACCTGTAATAGTATTGCTGCTAGCCTCTAACCTGTAATAGTATTGCTGCTAGCCTGTTATAATATTGCTGCTAGCCTGTAACCTGTAATAGTACTGCTGCTAGCCTGTAACCTATAATAGTATTGCTGCTAGCCTGTAACCTATATTAGTATTGCTGCTAGCCTGTAACCTGTAGTAGTATTGCTGCTAGCCTGTAACCTGTAATAGTATTGCTGCTAGCCTGTAACCTGTAATAGTATTGCTGCTAGCCTGTAACCTGTAATAGTATTGCTGCTAGCCTGTAACCTGTAATAGTATTGCTGCTAGCTTGTAACCTGTAATAATATTGCTGCTAGCCTGTAAAAATGTTGCTGCTAGCCTGTAACCTGTTATAGTATTGCTGCTAGCCTGTAAAATGTAATAGTATTGCTGCTAGCCTGTAACCTGTAATAGTATTGCTGCTAGCCTGTTACCTGTAATAGTATTGCTGCTAGCCTGTAACCTGCAATAGTAGCGCTGCTAGCCTGTAACCTGTAATAGTATTGCTGCTAGGCTATAACCTGTAATAGTATTGCTGCTTGCCTGTAACCTGTAATAGTATTGCTGCTAGCCTGTTACCTGTAATAGTATTGCTGCTAGCCTGTAACTTGTAATAGTTTTGCTGGTAGTGTGTAACCTATAATATTATTGCTGCTAGCCTGTAACCTGTAATAGTATTGCTGGTAGCTGTAATAGTATTACTGCTAGCTTGTAACCAGTAATAGTAATGCTGCTAGCCTGTAATAGTATTGCTGCTAGCCTGTAACCTGTAATAGTATTGCTGCTAGCCTGTAACCTGTAAAAGTATTGCTGCTAGCCTGTAACCTGTAATAGTATTGCTGCTAGCCTGTAACCTGTATTAGTATTGCTGCTAGCCTGTAACCTGTAATAGTATTGCTGCTAGCCTGTAATAGTATTGCTGCTAGCCTGTAACCTGTAATAGTATTGCTGCTAGCCTGTAATAGTATTGCTGCTAGCCTGTAACCTGTAATAGTATTGGTGCTAGCCTGTAACCTGTAATAGTATTGCTGCTAGCCTGTAACCTGTAATAGTATTGCTGCTAGCCTGTAACTTGTAATAGTACTGCTGCTAGCCTGTAATAGTATTGCTGCTAGCCTGTAACCTGTAATAGTATTGCTGCTAGCCTGTAACCTGTAATAATATTGCTGCTAGCCTGAAACCTGTAATAGTATTGCACTATTGCTGGTAGCCTGTAACCTGTAATAGTATTGCTGCTAGCCTGTGACCTGTAATAGTAATGCTGCTAGCCTGTAACCTGCAATATTAACGCTGCTAGCCTGTAACCTGTAATAGTATTGCTGCTAGCCTGTAACCTGTAATAGTATTGCTGCTAGCCTGTAACCTGTAATAGTATTGCTGCTAGCCTGTAACCTAAAATAGTATTGCTGTTAGACTGTAACCTGTAATAGTATTGCTGCTAGCCTGTAACCTGTAATAGTATTGCTGCCAGCCTGTAATAGTATTGCTGCTAGCCTGTAACCTGTAATAGTGTTGCTGCTAACCTGTAACCTTTAATCGTATTGCTGCTAGCCTGTAACCTGTAATAGTATATCTGCTAGCCTGTAACCTGTAATAGTATTGCTGCTAGCCTGTAACCTGTAGTAGTATTGCTGGTAGCCTGTAACCTGTAATAGTATTGCTGCTAGCCTGTAACCTGTAATAGTATTGTTGGTAGCCTGTAATAGTATTACTACTAGCCTGTAACCAGTAATAGTATTGCTGATAGCCTGTAATAGTATTGCTGCTAGCCTGTAACCTGTAATATTATTGCTGTAAGCCTGTAACCTGTAAAAATATTGCTGCTAGCCTGTAACCTGTAATAGTATTGCTGCTGGCCTGTAACCTGTAATAGTATTGCTGCTAGCTTGTAACCTGTAAAAGTATTGCTGCTAGCTTGTAATAGTATTCCTGCTAGCCTGTAACCTGTAATTGTATTGCTGCTAGCCTGTAACCTGTAATAGTATTGCTGCTAGCCTGTAACCTGTAATAGTATTGCTGCTAACCTATAGCCTGTAATAGTTTTGCTGCTAGCCTGTATTAGTATTGCTGCTAGCCTGTAACCTGTTATAGTATTGCTGCTAGCCTGTACCCTGTCATAGTATTGCTGCTAGCCTGTTACCTGTAATAGTATTGCTGCTAGCCTGTAATAATATTGCTGCTAGACTGTAACCTGTAATAGTACTGCTGCTAGCCTGTAACCTGTAATAGTATTGCTGCTATCCTGTAACCTATAATAGTATTGCTGCTAGCCTGTAACCTGTAGTAGTATTGCTGCTAGCCTGTAACCTGTAATAGTATTGCTGCTAGCCTGTAACCTGTAATAGTATGGCTGCTAGCCTGTAACCTGTAATAGTATTGCTGCTAGCCTGTAACCCGTAATAGTATTGCTGCTAGCTTGTAACCTGTAATAATATTGCTGCTAGCCTGTAAAAATGTTGCTGCTAGCCTGTACCCTGTTATAGTATTGCTGCTAGCCTGTAACCTGTAATAGTATTGCTGCTAGCCTGTAACCTGTAATAGTATTGCTGCTAGCCTTTAATAGTATTGCTGCTAGCCTGTTACCTGTAATAGTATTGCTGCTAGCCTGTAACCTGTAATAGTATTGCTGCTAGCCTGTTACCTGTAATAGTATTGCTGCTAGCCTGTAACCTGCAATAGTAGCGCTGCTAGCCTGTAACCTGTAATAGTAATGCTGCTAGCCTATAACCTGTAATACTATTGCTGCTTGCCTGTAACCTGTAATAGTATTGCTGCTAGCCTGTTACCTGTAATAGTATTGCTGCTAGCCTGTAACTTGTAATAGTTTTGTTGGTAATGTGTTACCTATAATAGTATTGCTGCTAGCCTGTAACCTGTAATAGTATTGCTGGTAGCCTGTAATAGTATTACTGCTAGCTTGTAACCAGTAATAGTAATGCTGCTAGCCTGTAATAGTATTGCTGCTAGCCTGTAACCTGTAATAGTATTGCTGCTAGCCTGTAACCTGTAAAAGTATTGCTGCTAGCCTGTAACATGTAATAGTATTGCTGCTAGCCTGTAACCTGTATTAGGATTGCTGCTAGCCTGTACCCTGTAATAGTATTGCTGCTAGCCTGCAATAGTATTGCTGCTAGCCTGTAACCTGTAATAGTATTGCTGCTAGCCTGTAATAGTATTGCTGCTAGCCTGTAACCTGTAATAGTATTGGTGCTAGCCTGTAACCTGTAATAGTATTGCTGCTAGCCTGTAACCTGTAATAGTATTGCTGCTAGCCTGTAACTTGTAATAGTACTGCTGCTAGCCTGTAATAGTATTGCTGCTAGCCTGTAACCTGTAATAGTTTTGCTGCTAGCCTGTAACCTGTAATAGTATTGCTGCTAGCCTGTAACCTGTAATAGTATTGCTGCTAGCCTGTAACCTGCAATAGTAACGCTGCTAGCCTGTAACCTATAATAGTATTGCTGCTAGCCTGTAACCTGTAGTAGTATTGCTGCTAGCCTGTAACCTGTAATAGTATTGCACTATTGCTGGTAGCCTGTAACCTGTAATAGTATTGCTGCTAGCCTGTGACCTGTAATAGTATTGCTGCTAGCCTGTAGCCTGCAATATTAACGCTGCTAGCCTGTAACCTGTAATAGTATTGCTGCTAGCTTGTAACCTGTAATAGTATTGCTGCTAGCCTGTAACCTGTAATAGTATTGCTGCTAGCCTGTAACCTTTAATAGTATTGCTGCTATCCTGTAACCTGTAAAAGTATTGCTGCTAGCTTGTAATAATATTGCTGCTAGCTTGTAACCTGTAATAGTATTGCTCCTAGCCTGTAACCTGTAATAGTATTGCTGCTAGCCTGTAACCTGTAATAGTATTGCAGCTAGCCTGTAACCTGTAATAGTATTGCTGCTAGCCTGTAACCTGTAATATTATTGCTGCTAGCCTGTAACCTGTAATAGTATTGCTGCTAGCCTTTAATAGTATTGCTGCTAGCCTGTAATAGTATTGCTGCTAGCCTGTAATAGTATTGCTGCTAGCCTGTAACCTGTAATAGTATTGCTGCTAGCCTGTTACCTGTAATAGTATTGCTGCTAGCCTTTAATAGTATTGCTGCTAGCCTGTAACATGTAATAGTATTCCTGCTAGCCTGTAACCTGTAATAGTATTGCTGCTAGCCTGTAACCTGTAATAGTATTGCTGCTAGTCTGTAACCTGTAATAGTATTGCTGCTAGACTGTAATAGTATTGCTGCTAGCCTGTAATAGTATTGCTGCTACCCTGTAACCTGTTGTTACGTTGAAACGCGAACGAAAGTATGTCGGAAGCGTGTACGATAGATCTAATCGTTTCGATTTGCAAAGTATTCAATAATGGAGTTTATTTACCTTTGATTTGAGTTTGCATTGTTGTTAGGAGAGGCTTTGTATAACGTTGATAATTTTGGTTAGTCGATATTGTTGTAGAATATTCTGGATCTGTTTGTTTACTATCGATCGAAGTTTCTTGATGGTCGTAGATAATGGAGAACATTCTTTTGGCAGGAAGAGAGTAAAGTTGTTGATAGTGATTTGAGAGTTGCTGTGAAAGTTGTTGAGTTGAGTTGAGAATTGTATGCAGTTGTTGATGTGTGCTGAATAAAAGTGGAAAACTTCATACGTCGACTTTGTGACTTGTATGCTGTTTGGACGGGTTGCGTGAATAAACGAATCTGAGTTACACAACTATCAGGAATTCAAGCATCGGGGCTGAATCAGATACTGATAGAAAACACCAACATCAAACTGAGTGTAACATTTTGGGGGTCAAGCCGCGATTCACGCCATAGCCAAGGGTTCAACTGCTACAACAAGCGAGTCAACGTTACGAGAGGCAGTCATCGAGGGTAGCCGCCAACGAGTTGCGTCGAGAGGGGCCAACATATTGGGACTACATCCGATAGATTCGGGTTGACTGCAAGGGCGTGTAGTCGCTGAAGAGTTGCTTCGTGAGCGAACAACAGATCGGGACTACGTAGCTGCCGCAAGACTACGTCGAGGAACAGTCTCGGAGCTACATCGCCAGTGTTACAGAGAGCGACGAGCGGACGTCGCGTCTACTTCAGCACAGGAGCGTGTACATCAACACCAGCGTGGTGCAGCGTCGCATACGACGAGGACAGCGGGGCCTGCGTCAGCGAAGGCGACTAGTGACAAGCATCAGCGCTACTGCAGAAAGCGTGCTGTTCTAGAACAGTCTAGAAAGGTACAGCACAGTCAAGAACTTTCCAGAAAAAAAGAACTCTACAGTCAAGAACTTTCTAGAAGAAGAACCTTCCAGAAAAGAACTTTCTTGAAAAGAACTTTCCAGAAGCATCAAGATGGCTGACTTCTGGCAGAAAGGGGTTGAACTGAATCTAAAAGGCAAGCAGCTGACGGAGTACGTCAAGTCTCAGGAAAGAATACAAGAACGAGAATTAGAAGAGCAACGCCGCCGTGAAGAAAGAGAATTTGAAGAGCAACGACGCCGAGAAGAAAAGGAAGAACAGCGTCAACGGGAAGAAAAAGAAGAGCAACGTCGGCGTGAAGAAAGAGAACTTGAACAGCAGCGGCAAGAAAAAGACAGAGAATTCGAGCTGAAGCGTCTTGAGTTCCAGCTAGAAATGGCGCGTATCCAGCAACAGCAGAATGCGCCACAAGTTATCAGTGACAACAAAGCTCCAAAATTGCCAGCGTTTGTCGACGGGAAGGACCAGATCGACAGTTATTTGGCGAGATTTGAAAGGTTTGCCAAAAGCTCTAACTGGCAACCTCAAGACTGGGCGATTCGACTAAGTGCACATCTGACGGGGCAAGCACTCGACGTCTACACCAGATTGTCGGACGATGACGCTAAAGACTACGACGACTTGAAAGAGGCCCTATTGCAGTGCTACAACTTTACAGAGAAGGGCTACCGTAAACGCTTCCGTGAATGCCGGCCTAAGTCAGACGAGACGCCAAAGCAATTTGTGGAGCGCCTGTCGTCATACTTACACAAGTGGGTGGAACTATCAGGCAAAGGAAAGTCTTACGATAGTCTCCATGACCTGATCGTGAAGGAACAATTTCTCAATGCCTGTCACAAGGACCTAGCGACCCACTTAGAAGAACAAAAGCTGCAGACGCTTAAAGATGTGACTGAGGCTGCTGAAAGATATCTCATCGCTCATGGGAAGACCCTGGGGCCACCCAGCGCGACGAAACATTTTCAGAAGACTGGAAACCATGTGAACCAGATCCAGGGGAGCCAGACGAACCAGAAACAGACGGACTCCACGCCACCTCCCAGGGAAGGGCATTCAAGAGGCTGTTTCACCTGCAACGCTATAGACCACAGAGCGGCTAACTGTCCTCAAAACAAAAGTAGCGGACAGCGGGGCAGTACGGACAATGCAGCGGTGGGCAACCGACAGAGACGTTTCTCCAATCAACGGCAAACCAGTAGATCTGACCATCAGGTGTGCGGCGGGAGTGTCATTCTTCCGAGTGAGACCAAGCGCACAGCTACTCCTGCCGACGTGCAAGAGTGCATGACTGATGGCCAACTCCTCCTTGCCAACGGAAAATCCATCCCCGTCGTCGCCAGCGCAGCTGTGACCGTCCAGAACATGCCTGTTTCAAAGGGACGCGTCGGAAATCATGAAGTGACTGTCTTAAGAGACTCTGGCTGCAGTGGGGTCATCGTCAGAGAAGACCTAATCGCTAAAGAACAGTTCACTGGCGATTCAAAATGGACACTTATGGCCGACAGCAAATGTGTGAGAGCGCCAGTTGCGAAGATTCATGTCAACACCCCTTTCTACATAGGCGAAGTAGAAGCGGTTTGCCTGAAAAAGCCGCTATACGATTTGATGATCGGGAACATCGACGGCGCGAGACGACCCGACGACCCCGATCCAGAGTGGAGTCCTGCCTCAACCCAACGCGTCGAAGTTGTGGAGGAGGATCCATTGCCGTTTCCCGATGAAGACCTTGCAGAGTTGCTATGGGACAATGTGGTTACTCCGGCTCAGCCCTGCCGACCAGAGATCGTCGGTGCCGTTACTACCAGGGCCCAGGCCAAGAGAGACAAGACGTCTACGCCACTGAAGGTCGCCGACAACTCTAAAGCTGCCATCGTGGACAGAGATAAGCTGATTCAGCTCCAGGAAGCTGATAGCACTTAAACAAGTACAGGAACCGCCAAGATCACGTGACCAAACGCAGTGGCACGGTCTATTTTGAGGTGAAGGCCAAGATCCTGTACCGAATCTTCCAGCACCCGAGGGTCAACGGAGGGAAACCACTACGTCAAGTCTTGGTACCGTTACCTCTAAGGCGCCAAGTGATGGAAGTAGCTCATGACTCTATCATGGGAGGTCACCTAGGCATCAGAAAGACGTCAGACAGAATCCAGGCGGTGTTCTACTGGCCAGGGCTTCATGCGGACGTCAGCCGTTTCTGCCGATCATGTGACATTTGCCAGAAGACCATACCTCGAGGAAGGGTCCCGAAAGTGCCTATGCAGAGGATGCCTCTGATCGACCGACCTTTCAAGAGGGTGGCCTTAGACTTAATCGGCGAAATAAGACCTCCGAGTGAAGAAGGTCATCGGTGGGTACTGACTTTAGTGGACTATGCGACTCGGTACCCAGAAGCAGTGCCACTGAAGAAGATTGACACTGAAACTGTAGCAGAGGCACTGGTGGACATGTTCAGTAGGCTTGGAGTGCCTGAAGAAATTCTGACAGACCTCGGGACGCAGTTCGTCTCTGACTGCATGAAGGAGGTCAACAGACTGCTGAGCATCCGGCATTTGACTACGACACCCTACCATCCGATGTGCAACGGGCTTGTCGAGAAGTTCAATGCTACGCTGAAGTCCACCCTGAAGAAACTGTGCAGCGAGCAGCCCAGACAATGGCATCGCTATATCAACGCCTTACTTTTCGCCTACAGAGAAGTACCGCAGGAGTCCACCGGCTTTTCTCCGTTCGAGCTGCTGTACGGAAGAACCATCCGAGGGCCGATGCACATCCTAAAAGACCTGTGGACGAAAGAAGTAGACACCCCAGAGGTGAAGAACAGCTACCAGTACGTGTTTGAGCTACGGGAGAAGCTGGAGCAGACTCTCGAGATAGCCAGAGAAAACCTGAAGAAGTCCCAAGACTGTGGAAAGCACTACTATGATCGTAGGGCTGTGAACAGGAAGTTTAAACCTGGCAACAAAGTGCTGGTGCTGCTACCTACTGATCATAATAAGTTGCTGATGCAGTGGAAAGGCCCGTACGAAGTGGAGACCGTGGTGGGGATCAACGACTACAAGGTGAAGGTCGGCCAGCATTCCAAGATATACCACGCCAACCTCCTTAAGCTGTACGTGGAAAGGCCATCAGAGACTGTGCACGCAGCCACAGCAGCTGTGACCGACGACAGCTTTGACAGCGAAGAACTGTTGGAACTGGGAGACTTCCACAGCAAAGAAGGCATTGATGATGTTAAGCTAGGACCAAGCTTGACGGAAGGTCAAAGGATGGAGCTCAAGGACCTTATGGGCGAGTTTCCCCACAACTTCAGCGATGTCCCAGGCTCTACGACTTTGGTCGAACATGAAGTCCACACCCAGACCTGGAAGGAGCATCTGCAGACCTTGAGGGAGCTGTTTCACCGTCCCGCAGAAGCCAACCTGACCGTGAGACCCAGCGAATGCATTCTGGGAGCTGACAACGTCGACTGCGTCGGACATCCGACGGAAGAAAAAGACAACGGAGGACGCAATGATTCCAGGGAAGCCCACGTGATCATCGTCTTTGACCCTGGGCCGATGACGACCGCAACTGACGAGGGCGTCGATTCCTTGCGAACGAAAGAACATTGACTGTGTGGACGAACTAAGAATATTGGTAATGACAGACTTGAAAATGAAAAACGTTGACTGGGTAAATGATCTGTGAACATTGACAATATCCAGATAGACTTGCGGATGGAAGAACATGGACTCTGTGTATATAAACTGAGAACATTGACAGTAAATGAGACAGTCTGAAATAAGTCTTAATTCTGTACTTTGTTTGTGCATTACGTTTCAACGTTGTTGAAAGAAATTAAGTAAATTTCTTCTTGAGTGGGGGGTTATGTTACGTTGAAACGCGAACGAAAGTATGTCGGAAGCGTGTACGATAGATCTAATCGTTTCGATTTGCAAAGTATTCAATAATGGAGTTTATTTACCTTTGATTTGAGTTTGCATTGTTGTTAGGAGAGGCTTTGTATAACGTTGATAATTTTGGTTAGTCGATATTGTTGTAGAATATTCTGGATCTGTTTGTTTACTATCGATCGAAGTTTCTTGATGGTCGTAGATAATGGAGAACATTCTTTTGGCAGGAAGAGAGTAAAGTTGTTGATAGTGATTTGAGAGTTGCTGTGAAAGTTGTTGAGTTGAGTTGAGAATTGTATGCAGTTGTTGATGTGTGCTGAATAAAAGTGGAAAACTTCATACGTCGACTTTGTGACTTGTATGCTGTTTGGACGGGTTGCGTGAATAAACGAATCTGAGTTACACAACTATCAGGAATTCAAGCATCGGGGCTGAATCAGATACTGATAGAAAACACCAACATCAAACTGAGTGTAACACCTGTAATAGTATTTCTTCTAGCCTGTAACCTGTAATTGTATTGCTGCCAGCCTGTAACCTGTAATTGTATTGCTGCTAGTCTGTAACCTGTAATAGTATTGCTGCTAGCCTGTAACCTGTAATAGTATTGCTGCTAGCCTGTAATAGTATTGCTGCTAGCCTGTAACCTGTAATAGTATTGCTGCTAGCCTCGAACCTGTAATAGTTTTGCTGCTAGCCGTTAATAGTATTGGTGCTAGCCTGTAACCTGTAGTAGTATTGCTGTTAGCCTGTAACCTGTAATAGTATTGCTGCTAGCCTGTAACCTGTAATATTATTGCTGCTAGCCTGTAACCTGTAATAGTATTGCTGCTAGCCTGTAACCTGTAATAATATTGCTGCTAGCCTGTAAAAATTTTGCTGCTAGCCTGTAACCTGTAATAGTATTGCTGCTAGCCTGTAACTTGTAATAGTATTGCTGCTAGCCTGTAACCTGTAATAGTATTGCTGCTAGCCTGTAATAGTATTGCTGCTAGCCTGTAACCTGTAATAGTATTGCTGCTAGCCTGTAACCTGTAATAGTATTGCTGCTAGCCTGTAACCTGTAATAGTATTGCTGCTAGCCTGTAACCTGCAATAGTAACGCTTCTAGCCTGTAACCTGTAATAGTATTGCTGCTAGCCTGTAACCTGTAATAGTATTGCTGCTTGCCTGTGACCTGTAATAGTAATGCTGCTAGCCTGTAATAGTATTGCTGCTAGCCTGTAACCTGTAGTAGTATTGCTGCTAGCCTGTAACCTGTAATAGTATTGCTGCTATCCTGTAACCTGTAATAGTACTGCTGCTAGCCTGTAACCTGTAATAGTATTGCTGCTAGCCTGTGACCTGTAGTAGTATTGCGGCTAGACTGGAACCTGCAATAGTAACGCTGCTAGCCTGTAACCTGTAATAGTATTAATAATAATAATTATAATACTTGTTTATTTATATACCACAACATTACATATAATAAAACACGCACTCGCTGTGGTTGACAACTTTACAAATTACAAATTGTTAGCAAATAATAGATTAACATACATATCAAACATATAAATTTTTTAAACAGGTTAAATACTTATATAGCTATAAAATCTCATTATAAAAATCTCATAAAAAATATATATATAAAATAGCATAATATACAGAACAATCGGACAAACAACAGCTCACAAAAATCATATCAATTAAAATCAGCATAGGATCAACATACAAAATAATACATCGAACAGCTACTCCGTGGCCAGCGCCAACAATCAACCGTCCAGACGCCACATTAGTTATCACAGCACACACAAAGACACACACACGCTCCCACACAGTCTTGTATTTTCATACTTTAGCGGACTGTGGTCTAACACCCCACTTCTGCAGACCCCTATAAGAAGCGACTTGGCACAAAACCAAACATATGTGTAGAGTCAGGAGCTATAGGAGAATTACACTATCAAATAAAAACAATGATAGCTCTTGTGGTTCATGAACGAGCTTTTCTAGGTCTTACAGAGGACACACACGTCGAAGAACTTTTCCATACCATTCTGCGGACACACACGTTGAAGAACTTTTCTACACCATTCTGCGGACACACACGTTGAAGAACTTTTTTACACCATTCTGCGGACACACCTTGAAGAACTGTTTCCATACCTTCTGGGGACACACACGTCTAAGAACTTCTCTATAGCATTCCAAGGACACACACGTTGAAGAACTTTTTTTCATACCTTCTGGGGACACACGCTGGAGATTGTAATAATAGAGCAACTCACATGCAGTGATTGGAAGGATATGTTGTTTTTTGGGGGGTGGGGTGGACGATATCTATTCATGGGCAGAGGTGTGTTCTACACTGTTTATGCATGCATGTATAAATGCATGTATTTATTGTAACTGAGTTATTGTTGCGAGCCTTCATTACATTATTAAACATAATAATGTAATTGCCCTTGGGGATGAATAAAGTTGTATTGTATTGGCTACATATAATCTAAACACATTTCTAGTTTTCTTGTGTTTATTTTGTAGTTGCTTGACATTGCTGACAAAAATTGTGCCTTCAGTGCTGCTATTTTTATTTACCCGTTATGAACATACACGTACAGCCTTCATTCGTGTTTTTTTTATGCTATGTTTACTGTACCCTTCTCGGTGTTAAGTGCCTACCATTGTCATGTGCATTACTAATCTTTTATTACTATTGTTGTTTTAGCTTCATTTTTACAATTGATGTTCATAGATGGCCAGTGCGACTGTACAGACGTGTATGTGTGCGTTATGAAACATGAAGTGACAGAGTGGGAGGGAGACAAAGAGAGTGGGGCATGTGATAACTGCATGCATGATACACTTCACTTATTGTTTATTATTGGTATTATTCCAAGATTTGAGTCCACGCGTAGTAAATGTTCCACTTGTATGTATTGCAATGTGAAAGTTGGACAATAAAGATATAAATTAGTGTATTGTTATAGTGTATTACATATAATTATTTGTAATAACCTGATTTTTTGTTTTTGCTGGATACACAATTAAATTATGTTGTCATTTGGCTGAATAAATCCTTTATTCTGTATATAATGATTTGTTGGGTCTCTTATGAAAGCACGGATGTGCTTAGTGCACGACTTCTTCTCCACACTTAATAGAAATATAAGCTGTCATAATGACAAAATATATAGAGAAAAAAATTCTTACATGCCATGTGCAAATATATACTTTAGTATCCACAAAGTACCTATTGCACACACAGATTCAACATGAACACAATATATAAGGCTTGAGCGTTTATTGTTTAAGTTAACTTAAAATGCAAAACAAAACAAAAAAAATGCAATACAAAATAGAAGGGAATTTAAACTGGTCATTGACGAGAGAGTGAAGTCATTTCCGAGAGAGAGAGAGATAGAGATAAAGAGACTGAGAGAGGGAGTTAGTCATTGCTAATAAGAGTCCAGCGGACTGCGAAGAGCCGAATCAGGACCTCAGTTTGTGTGAAAGAGGACTCACCAACCAACCCCCCACCCCCACCCCCCACGCATCCGTATAACAGATCTAGAAACAATCCTAACGGTAACATTAAAGGCACTCCACCAGCCAGTCACTTCCCACGCAGGGGATGCTGAGGTTATACTCTAACTTAATCGAACCCCCGATTATAAAAAGCAAAGTGGAATACAAACATCATTACAAAATAGTAACAAACACATACATATAAAATGCCTACATTTTTTTGTCACTTTACAATAAATACATTCCCACGCAGGGGACGCTGAGGCGCACTCTAATTTATTGTGCCCCCGTTTACAAAAACAAAATGGAATATAAACATCATTATAAAATAGTAACAAAACACATACATAAAAAATAAAATGCCCACATTGCTAACTAATAATTTCATAGAAAAACTAGTGACCGTTTGGTACAAGCATCCAATACCACCAAGCTGACCCAACAGACCCAGTACACAAATGAGGGGTTTTGGGAGAGTTTTTAAGAAAAAAGGAAGGTGACTGGTCTAGCGAAGAAGGGAAATAGAAGATTGATAGAACAGACTACGGAAGAGAAAGAACAAATGAGAATGACAGAAACAGTGGGAATTAAAAGCACTAAATCTCCAGAAAGTGGGAACACTATTTATACTGAAACCCCCGGCATCCCCACGGGGTGGGGGGTGGGTGGGGGGAGTTTTCAGGAAAACAGGTAGGTGACAGGTCAAGCGAAGAAGAGGGATAGTAGATTGATAGAACAGATTAAGAAAGAGAAAGAACAAAATGAGAATAACTGGGAATTTAATAAAGGAATTTAAAGCACTAGTGAGGATACTATTTATACAGAAACGTCCTAGGCATCCCCACAGGGACACCTTCTTTAACAAAGATACACATGAATAATTAAGTTAACTGCAGCAAATGTAGTAACTTACTGTACTAAATTTCACTATGAAAAATAAGATGCTGACTATGCTCAGAATCCGTAAATTAATATTAATATGGCATGACATTATTATTAGTGTTTTAGTTGTTAACACAAAATTAAAATCAAAATGCAATACAAAATAGAAGGAAATGTAAACTGAAGTCATTGACGAGAGAGAGAGAGACAGAGACAGAGAGTGAGAGACCAGAGAGACAGAGAAAGAGAGAGGGAAAGAGAGAAGAGATAGAAAAGAGAGAGAGAGAAGATAGAGAGAGAGAAGAGAGAGAGACAGAAACTAACCTTTCCAATACTAGTCCATTGTCGATTCTCAAAAGACAAATAAACAATTAATGATACAGAGCAAGTTCAAGAACTCCCACATCAAAACTTAAACATACTTCATTCTAGTGACCAAATTATTTTGGGGTCTTATTTAGTTAGTTAGTTACTTATTGCTTACAGGGTTCAGCGGACTGCAAAGAGCTAAATCAGGACCTCTATTTTGGGGTCTTACAAATGACGCTGCTTTTCACTGTGTGACAAAAACAATAATAAAAAATATAAAACTCCATGTGCTTGCAAAAAATGAAATTTTTTGTAAACCCTTTTAACAAAGATACGCACGACTAATGCAGTTAACTACAGCAAATATGTCAATTTACTGAACTTAGTTACTCATTGCTTATAGGGTCCAGCGGACTGCTAAGAGCCGAATCAGGACCTCATTTACTGAACTAAACTGCACAATGACAACACTGCTTTTCATTGTGTGACAAAAACAATAATAAAAAAATAAATCCTTGTGCTTGCAAAAAATTAAATCTTGTGTAAACCCTTTTAACAATGCAGTTAACTAAAGCCAATATCTCAATTTACTGAACTAAACTGCAGTGAATATGCTCAGAATCATCAGGCATGGGAAATGCCAAATGTAAAAACCGCTGGAAAAAAACTGGCAAAAGATGAGTGCACCTGTTGATGGCAGGGGAAAGGGGGGGGGGGGGGGCAGAAGACTTTGTGCTGTTCTCAAAACAAAAAAAACATTGATCTTTTTCAAAAATGTGTTCCCAAACGCTCGGTCATATCTTCTTCTCTTCTTCGCTATGACTAGTTTTTTTCGTGTTTTTTTTTTAACCATTTTGGATAGCTATTCCCACTTCCACCTATCTCGGACACCTTCATCCTCGAAGGGATCACCACGGTTAACAATTTTAAACATTATGTATCGCCACATTAAACACAAAACAAATGCTACAACTCGAGCAATTCGAAAATTCCAAGATGGTGGCGATTAAAATGAAGCGAGGTTCTAGAAAATGTGGACTGGCAAATATACCTACAAATATTTTTTACGAGGATTTCTTTTTTTTTACGAGAGTGAACTCAAAATCCTCGGATCCGAGGACAATTCCCATACCTGATCATAAAATTAATATAATACAACATGACATTATATTAATATTATTATTGTGATTTTTCACTCTTGTACTAAAATGACAAACTGCAACAGTGACAGTCATCATCAATGACCCCACTTAATAGTCTACAGCTGTTATAGAGCAGATGGATGGCGGAGGATAACTACATTGTCATGTGTGCTTCGCACGCGAGTTAAAAAGACCTTGAAAACAAAATCTGTATAAAACAATAAAAACTCAGCACAACTGTAACACAGTGGTAGTTTTTTATAATTTTCTAATTGTATTTCTACAATAGTCTTTAATATTCCTCCATGTTCTTTTAGTGAGTGCAATTTCCCCTTTGATGGCTTTTTCAATGTCATTTTTACCAGGCAACTTTCTTTCCATAATGAACTTGGCAAAACAACGCCTCACAGCATCCTGCTCTTCTGTAGACCACTTTTTATGGTGAACAGGTTTTCGGCAAGCACCTGAAACAGTGCAACAATACTTTGTGGTTAATATTAAACACCTCAGGGTCAATAAAAGTAAACAGACAGTCTCCCTCACTCATCTGACATCACAGTCTGATCCCGGACTATCTCAGTGACTTATGCATGAGAGAAAGAGAGAGAGAGAGAGAGAGAGAGAGAGAGAGAGAGAGAGAGAGAGAGAGAGAGAGAGAGGGAGGGGGGAGGGAAGGGGGGGGAGAAGTGAGTGAAAGAAAGACAGAAAGAAAGAGAGGAAGAGAAAGAGAGAGAGAGAGAGAGAGAGAGAGAGAGAGAGAGGGAGAGAGTGAGAAGAGGAAGTGATAGAGAGAGAATTTATAGATGTATGTAGAGTGCTTGTGTAAGATAAGAGAAGAGAATTGAGAGAGCGAGAGATAACGGAGAAGAGCGCGCACGTGTGTGTGGATGTGTGTGTCTATTTGATTTGGTCATTCTGTTTCTACTAATTTCCAGTCAGTATTATTCCTAGTCTTGTATGAGTGTGTCAGCAAGTGGATGGTTGCGCGTAGGTGTGGTTGGCTTTGTTATTGTGTTTTGTATAAATATGTGTGCCAACATCAAAGTGTATTCCTCGTGCTTGTCACCTGGCGAAATAAAGTTCTGTTATCTGTTATCTGTTATCTGTCAAATCTGATTATTACTTCTTTTTTTCTTCTTTTTTTAAGCAAACTGACCTGCCCGACACTAGGGTTTACCTGCCCTTGGCAGTCAGGCAATGGGGTTCTACCATTGATATATATACTAGATGGATAGACAGCCAATGCATGGCAAAGAAGAAGAAAGTGAAGTAACGGAAGTAGTCAGACTCGACATGCGCAGAAGGTGATTGCTCGTAAGATACGCATGGATACGGTCAATTTCATTCATTCATTGCGCTTGTGATCTGCGTATGACAGGCCATCAGACTCAGTGTTACTGAGTAAATAAATTAAACTAAAGGCTCTATTTCTTGTGAGACCGACTTTTTAGCTCTTGACGAGTCTTGTCTTTATTGCTGCTGATCTACATACTCAGAACACGCATGTCCTGAAGAAAATACTTCGTTAACCTAAGAAAACACGACAGTCTACCAACGTTTGTTTACACTAGAAACTGCCGGCGATACGAGCATCATCATGGTCAGTTACTCATCCATTTGACGTAAACAAATCAATCTCCAATCTGCAAGCTAAGATTTCACAGTCACTGTGTCAGTTTGATCTAAGATGTTGGCATTTCTGATAATGGCTGCTTATCATATAAAATATCAAATTATATATACATACATAGGGGGAACAACTTGTACTTTTTACAAGGGACAGAGAGAATGACAAAGGATAAAATCATGCCCGTTATTTAGTTAGTTAATCATAGCTTATAAGGGTCCAGCGGACTGAAAAGAGCCGAATCAGGACGTCGACTTGTGCAAAAGAGGACTCACCGAACCCCCCCCATAAAAGATCTGCAGAAACAACTCTAACAGTAACACTGAAGGCACTCCACCAGCCGGTCACTTTACAATAAAGGCTTCCCACGCAGGGGACGCTGAGACTATACTCTAATTTAACATACCACTGGTTACAAAAACAAAATAGAATATAAACATCATTACAAAATATTACCAAAGCACATGCATATAAAATGCGTACATTGGTAAATAATAATTTCATAGAAAGCCCTAGTGACCATTTGGCAGAAGCGTCCAATACCACCAAGCTGAACCAACAGAGCCTGTACTCTAATGAGGAGTTTTTGGTAGAAATTTCAGGAAAAAGAGTAGGTGACTGGTCTAGGGAAGAAGAGAGATAGTAGATTGAGAGAACAGCTTTAGGAACAGAAAGAACAAATGAGAATAACAGAAACAGTGGAAATTTAAAGCACTACATTTCCACACAGTGGGCATACTATTTATACAGAAATCCCCGGCACCCCCACAGGGAGAGGGGGGGGGAGGAATCATGCCAGTGACAACTCTAATACTATCTTAGTTATATATAGATTAGATGGTACATATATTTATGTGCATATCAATCAATCCATTTTATCAGTTAAGAGATAGTAAAGGTTTAGTATAAATGTATATGATAATGAGAAGAACAGTAATAAGAATAAACAAAAGACATATTTATAAAAAAACAAATTGCAGCAATTAGCCACAGGGAATGTTTATATTTCTTTCCTTTTCTAAAATTGTACTTCACTCAGATAATTTATTAACTGCAAGTGTTTAGTACACTCATATGTCAGTGCAAAGTTCAAGATTCGCAAGCATAATCAGTTGAGTTAGCCGACTTTTTCAAATTAACACCCCCCCCCCCTCCCCCATTCACACAAATCATAATGTTTCCGTCACAACTGAACCTCACTTCCTGCCCCCTCCCAGCTTCTGCTGATCAGCAACGTGTTTTTCCTACAGACACCATTTTGTTGTTGTTGTTGCAAACCCTATAGTAACACTGTTGGCTGCAGAATCTTCAAGATGCTGAAGGTGGCGGCCCAAATGGAAAGTAGAACAATTTGTATTAAACAATAAACACTCGGCACAACTGTGACAAGGCGGTACTTTTTAATAACTGTATAATTGCATTCCTGCAATAATCCTTTATATTCCTCCATAATCTTGTCCTAGAGAGTGCAATTTTGTTTCTTTCAAGGCTTTTTCTAAGTAATTTTTACAAGGCAGTCCCCCCTCACCCCCCCCACCCTGTATACAAGATCTGCAGAAACAACCTTAACGGTAACAGTGAAGGCACTCCACACCAGGTTGTCACCACAACAAAGTCATCCCACTCAGCCTCTCAGGGGACTCAAAGGCGTTAATACTGTAAATGATCATAAACATTAGAAAATATTAACAACCACTTACACACTGCGAAAATCAGATACAGCCAATTGCCCAATGGACTGTTCACTGTCACTCTTACTAGTGTCAGTTATGATGTCTGGATCAGGTAGGATGTCTGGATCAAGGGAACTTCTTTTGCTCCTTAAAACAAGCTCTCTTTCTCCAGTACGACCCTTTGCCTTTATAATTCCCCTGAAACAATGCAGACACAGGTGGGTGTGAGAATATATATAATCTAAAAACATTATAAAGCTATGTATCAATAGCATGGCTTCTAAAACATCAACATTGAACACTTCCTGCATCCAATACGTCAGTTTCCTGTGCACTGGTCAGTTAGCCATAAGCTGTTACTCATCCATTTGATGTACACAAATCACAATCTGCAAGGTGTGACAACTTCAGTCATTGTCCAGCTCTCACAGTCGTACAGCAGAACTTACAACACCAAAGCCCTAAAGAGTTTTATCTTTGTGCAGAAATCAATTTCCCTGCTCTTCCAGACCTTGTTCAGTGAAATACTGATTTACAGCTTCAAAGTAGGGGTGAGAGAGAAACCCTTCAACTAAAGTAGTATAAAATCAGAAACCCTGACAGTGACAGTACATAGCCTATCAAGTCCACTATCTCTGTGGACTATCTTTTTGGTGCCACTGAAATTAAAAGCCATTACCCACTGCCCAACATTTACCACTAACCAGTACTCACTTTTTTCAAAAGGACGTTAAACACTTCACTTGCAGTGGACAATGACAATGTCTTATCTTTGTCCTCCATGTTAGTTTTGTTACAGGTTCTGAAAAAAGGCAAGTAAAATACCATTCAACATTAAGCTCTTCTGCTTGCACAACTAAAAAGCTCAGTCAAGCACGTTTACAGTTTTGTCAACAGTTTGGTCTGCAGGGTGGGTGGGGGTGGGGGTGAGTGGCAGGGTCTGTCTACAAAGGGTCATATCTGATGAGGTGGGTAGAGGGCTGCCTCCATGGGTTATATCTGATGAGGTAGGTGGGGTGGGGTGGGAGTAGCAGGGGGGCTGTATCCAAGTGTCATTTCTGATAAGGTAGGTGGGGGCGGGATGGGGATGGCAAGGTGCGGACTCCAAGAGGGTCATTATCCGATGATTATGAAAGTCTAACTCTAAATCATAAGAAAATAAATAAATGAAATTAAAAATTCAATAATTCTTCTGACCATGTAGACTAATAGTATGAGAAATGCTCGTTAATTAACATCATGTTCAACTCTACTACTAGAGTTTTAATAATACGCAGCGCCGAGATCTGTCGTCTGCTATGGAAACAGATCAACATTCATGGTACAAAGATTCAGATTGGAAGCAAATGACTTTGCTCACCCCTCAGTTATGAAATAGATCTAGAAGCACACCAGAGATTCAAAAACATCTTTCTTTGTTTATTTTGTATACACTTCTTTGAAAATAATTATAATAATAGTACTTCTTTGGTCACGAAAACCTGCGCTCACGCGCCATTATTATTATGATTATAATCTGATTATATTATGGCTAGCTAGCAAAAAACCGACTCCAGAGGCATCTAACATGTCATCTATGTATGCTGTTTATCCATTCTCAAACTTTTGGCATCGTCAAACAAAATAATATTGTAAGTTATGCTCCAGTTAGCACCCAAAGAAACATGAATATATATACTCACACTTCCTGTCAGGGAAATCATGTTGTTTCTGCAAATCTATTCTGATGACGTCAGTACCACTGAAAGAATAGCATTGCGCATTCGCGCATTTGCCCGCGAAACACTTCATACTAGCAAAGCCCCGTGTGTGAACGCGCCACGGAGAGAGAGGGGGCAAGATCGGCGTTTGAATACACACAAGCGTAAACTTGAGCGGACTTTTTTTTTTCGCGCTCAAATTTGCACAAGTCCTTAGAAAGCTCATAAGAAACATTGTAGCAAAAGGAAAAGTTCAGCGGACGTCCGCTGAAGTTTGAGGTCCGCTGAATGTGGGAGTGTTTCGCACAAAAGTCCGCTGTAGTCGGTAAAAACGTACTCACACACACACACACACACACACACACACACACACACACAGCACGCACACACAGACCTACTACCGTCTGAACAGTCATATCTCAGCTGACGCAAGGGAAATCTACATAATTATTTATAGTATTGTTTAAACAGGTGTGTTTTTAATGCACGTTTAAAGGCAGGTAGACTGGGTGCATGTCTAAGAGCATATGGGAGTGAATTCCATTGTGTTGCAGCCGCGAAAGAAAAAGTGCGTTCTCCATAGGTTTTTGTACATGTGGGAAGGATGTTGAGAAGGCGTTTATCTAAAGAGGATCGGAGTTGCCGGGATGGTGTGTAAACAGAAAAAAGTTCAGAGATGTAGGCAGGAGAGCAGCCAGAGAAGTAGTTATAGCAGAGAGTCGAGAGCTTGTGTTGAATGCGTGCTTTGACAGGAAGCCAGTGAAGAGATTTTAAGAGAGGCGTGGTGTGTTCATGTTTGCGGGATTTGAAGACAAGACGAGCAGCAGAGTTTTGGATCTTTTGAAGTTTTTCGATGAGATAGAGGGGAGCATTAGCAAGAAGAGCATTACAATAATCAAGTTTAGACAGAACAAAGGCACAGACGAGAGTGATAGTGGTTTGAACTGAAAGATTCTGGCGAATGCAACTGATTTTGTGGAGTTCAAAGAAAGCAGACTTGCAGACTGTAGAGACGTGCTTGTCGAGAGACATATCAGATGAGAGAGTGAATCCAAGGTTGCGAGCATGACAGGAAAAAGCAATGAGTTCCCGACTTGTATGGTAGATGGAAGGAAAACAGACGGAGTTGTTTTCTTTTTAAATAAAAGTACTTCTGTTTTGTCATCGTTTAATTTTAGCTTATTGTTATTCATCCAATTCTTTATGTCAAGAATGCATGCCTGCATGCCCTGGACGGCAGCGTGTGTCTGCTTAGGTTTGCAAGAAGTGTAAAGTTGGGTATTATCAGCAAAGGACTGACTGGAGATGAAGCGAGTTTGAGCGAGAGTGGGGAGAGGTTGAGTATACAGAATGAACAAGACGGGTCCTAGAACGGAGGCTTGAGGAACACCAAAGGCAAGAGGAACAGACGAGGAAGAGCGATCATTGATGAGGACAGTTTGAGATCTGTTTAAAAGGTAAGATTTAAACCAAGAGAGAGCAGAGCCTGAGATGCCAAATGAGGAAGATAGTCTTTTGAGCAGAAGAGAGTGATCAATAGTGTCAAAAGCTGCCGATAAATCGAGGAGAGAGAGGAAAGACACATCGTCAGAATCCAGAGCAAGCAGAATGTCATTGACAACCTTAATAAGTGCAGTTTCAGTGCTGTGGTGCGGGCGGTAGGCTGACTGAGTGTGGGGGAGGAGGTCGTGGTTCTGAAGGTAGGAAAACAACTGTTGGAGGACAATTTTCTCAAGAATCTTTGATAAAAATGGGAGGTTGGAGACGGGCCTGTAGTTCTTTAGCACATTCTGGTCAAGGGAGTTCTTTTTTAAAAGGGGCTTTACTACAGCCGACTTGAAGGATGAGGGTACAAGGCCATGCACTAAACTGTCATTAACAATTTGGGTGAGGGAGGGAAGGACAAGATTAAGACATTCAATTAGCAAAGGGGTGGGGATGGGGTCAAGAGAGCAAGTGGTAGGTTTAGACTTTAAAACAATGGATTCAACCATTTCCTCCGTCACTGGCTGAAAAAACGGAAGAGAAAAAGGGCACTCACTGACTGAGGAGTCACTTAGCGCCGGCAACGGAGACAGCTGATCCAGCTCCGCTCGAATTGCAGCAACTTTATCCACAAAGTAAGCACCAAATATTTCTGGCAGCTGAGAGGAGGGGTACACATTGGGAAGGGGAGAGGTCTTGACTCGGCCACTTAAGCGACCATACACGGAAAACAGTTCCCTACTGCTCTCACAGCTGGCGATCTTTGCGGTGGTATATGCGCTCTTTGCATCATGCACAATCTTGACAACCAGACGCTTGGCAGCATTGAAAATCTGCTTATGGATAGTGAGCCCTATCTTAAGCCAGTTTCTTTCAGGCGCCGTCTTTGGCGCTTGGCGTCCCGAAGCTCGGATCTTACGGCAGTGTACCAGGGAGCTGTCTTCTCCCTACGGATGCAGCGGTTTGAGACAGGGGCGTGCTTATCAAGGATCGAGCGGAGAGCAGCGTCTAACGGCTCAGCCGCCAGGGGCGAGACGAGCGCGCTCTGAAGGTCCTCGCGGAAAGTGCCCCTGTCAATCGCGCGCAAGTTTCGCAGTGACTGGTACATAGCGGGCGGTTTGGGGGGCTGGGCGGCTAAGTCACACACCACACAGTAGTGATCAGACGTCAGAGTCTGTGTCACTGATGCATCCTGCACAATGGCGTCCTCGGGCCTGTAGATAATCCAGTCCAGGATATTGCCCAGCGCATGCGTGGGTGTCTGAACGGCTTGAGAAAAGCGGAAGGCGTCCATGATGTCAAGGATCCTGGCCGTCAGCGGTTTAGTGGGTTTATTGTAATGAACATTCACATCACCCAGAATTACTGGGGCACCGGAAAGTCCGTTGCAATAATCCAGGAGTAGGTAAAAGTCTGTGATGAACATCTCTTGAGTTAGCTTGTTCTTGGAGCTAGGGGGTGGACGGTAAACACAGAGGAAGTGCACAGATTGTTGGCGTGGCGCTTGCAGCACCAGAGTGACACGCACCGCTTCGAAAGACGGGTGCGGAAATGGCAGGTCAGCAGTAAAGGCGATGTGGGTGGTCAGCGCGGCGCGATACAGCACGGCCACACCCCCACCTCCGCGTGTAGTGCGGGGGAAGGAGCGGAAGACATATCCAGGAGGAGTAAGGTCGACACACTTGGCCTCATCACCCTGCTCCCGTAGCCACGTCTCCGTCAGGAAGAGCAGATCAACGTCATTGTCGCGAACGAACTCTACAATCTCCAGTCGCCTCTCTTTGGGGCCCACAGAGTGGGCGTTGAACAGCGCAACACGGAGCAACGACGACGGGGGTGGTGGGGTAGTGGGGGGAACAGCCTTGGGGGCGGGAGCCCGCAGCAGCAGCGCGGAGTGTCTGAGACGAGGGCGACGCCGCCAGCCTCGGTGCGCCTTCTTGGGAGGTCGGGGGAGGCAGGCAAGGCGGCGGCAATGGATGCCAACATCATACAGGTGACGGCATAGCGGGGAGGGACAGTCACACACGGTAACACAGTGTGCCGTATACGGTGGAGTGCACGAGTACGTCGGCAAAGATACACCTGTACCGATAGTCAATAGTTCGCTCCTGCTATAGTGCACTCGCACCGAAATGTGCTTGGCTAACAGTGCTCGGCGATGGTCGACAGCCCAGTCGATTAGCGAAGGTGTAATTACTTGTGGAGTGAACACTTGTCGACTACTGCTGCATTCAATGCCAATACATAGCAAAGAGAGCCAAACGATGAAAAATGTCATAACTCTCGAATCCATAGATAAAATTTGAAACAAAAAGCACCAGGGTGTAAGAAATTTCATCCTGCGTCAGACGATACAAAACTTGTCCCTAAAACATTCCTTAAACTTTGAAAAATAGGTAAAAATGTCGAGCTGATCTGTCAGGGTTGTCAAGCCCCGCTCACGAATCAAACTCACTCTCTAGCTGCTAGCTTGTAACCTGTAATAGTATTGCTGCTAGCCTGTGACCTGTAATAGTATTGCTGCTAGCCTGTAACCTGTAATAGTATTGCTGCTAGCCTGTAACCTGTAATAGTAATGCTGCTAGGCTTTAAAAATATTGCTGCTAGCCTGTAACCTGTAATAATATTGCTGCTCGCCTTTAACCTGTAATAGAATTGCTGCTATCCTGTAACCTGTAATAGTATTGCTGCTAGCCTGTAACCTGTAATAGTATTGCTGCTAGCCTGCAATAGTATTGCTGCTAGCCTGTAACCTGTAATAGTAATGCTGCTAGCCTGTAACCTGTAATAGTATTGCTGCTAGCCTGTAACCTGTTATAGTATTGCTGCTAGCCTGTAACATGTAATAGTATTGCTGCTAGCCTGTGACCTGTAATAGTATTGCTGCTAGCCTGTAACCTGTAATAGTATTGCTGCTAGCCTGTAACCTGTAATAGTATTGCTGCTAGCCTGTAATAGTATTGCTGCTAGCCTTTAATAGTATTGCTGCTAGCCTGTAATAGTATTGCTGATAGCCTGTAATAGTATTGCTGCTAGCCTGTAATAGTATTGCTCCTAGCCTGTAACCTGTAATAGTATTGCTGCTAGCCTGTTACCTGTAATAGTATTGCTGCTAGCCTGTAATAGTATTGCTGCTAGCCTGTAACCTGTACTAGTATTGCTGCTAGCCTGTAACCTGTAATAGTATTGCTGCTAGCCTGTAACCTGTAATAGTATTGCTGGTAGCCTGTAACTTGTAATAGTATTGCTGCTAGCCTGTTACCTGTAATAGTATTGCTGCTAGCCTGTAATAGTATTGCTGCTAGCCTGTAACCTGTAATAGTATTGCTGCTAGCCTGTAACCTGTAATAGTATTGCTGCTAGCCTGTAATAGTATTGCTGCTAGCCTTTAATAGTATTGCTGCTAGCCTGTAATAGTATTGCTGATAGCCTGTAATAGTATTGCTGCTAGCCTTTAATAGTATTGCTGCTAGCCTGTAACCTGTAATAGTATTGCTCCTAGCCTGTTACCTGTAATAGTATTGCTGCTAGACTGTAACCTGTGATAGTATTGCTGCTAGCCTGTAACTTGTAATAGTAGTGCTGCTAGCCTGTAACCTGTAATAGTATTGCTGCTAGCCTTTAACCTGCAATAGTAACGCTGCTAGCCTGTAACCTGTAATAGTATTGCTGCTAGCCTGTAACCTGTAATAGTATTGCTGCTAGCCTGTGACCTGTAATAGTATTGCTTCTAGCCTGTAATAATATTGCTGCTAGCCTGTAACCTGTAGCAGTATTGCTGCTAGCCTGTAACCTGTAATAGTATTGCTGCTAGACTGTAACCTGTAATAGTATTGCTGCTAGCCTGTAACCTGTAATAGTATTGCTGCTAGCCTGTAACCTGTAATAGTATTGCTGCTAGCCTGTAACCTGTAATAATATTGCAGCTAGCCTGTAACCTGTAATAGTATTGCTGCTAGCCTGTAACCTGTAAAAGTATTGCTGCTAGCCTGTAACCTGTAATAGTATTGCTGCTAGCCTGTAATAGTATTGCTGCTAGCCTTTAATAGTATTGCTGCTAGCCTGTAATAGTATTGCAGCTAGCCTGTAAGAGTATTGCTGCTAGCCTGTAATAGTAATGCTACTACTAGCTTGTAACCTGTATTGGTATTGCTGCTTGCCTGTAGCCTGTAATAGTATTGCTGCTATCCTGTAACCTATAATAGTATTGCTGCTAGCCTGTAACCTGTAGTAGTATTGCTGCTAGCCTGTAACCTGTAATAGTATTGCTGCTAGCCTGTAACCTGTAATAGTATTGCTGCTAGCCTGTAACCTGTAATAGTAATGCTGCTAGCCTGTAACCTGTAATAGTATTGCTGCTAGCCTGTAACCTGCAATAGTATTGCTGCTAGCTTGTAACCTGTAATAATATTGCTGCTAGCCTGTAAAAATGTTGCTGCTAGCCTGTAACCTGTTATAGTATTGCTGCTAGCCTGTAACCTGTAATAGTATTGCTGCTAGCCTTTAATAGTATTGCTGCTAGCCTGTAACATGTAATAGTATTGCTGCTAGCCTGTAACCTGTAATAGTATTGCTGCTAGCCTGTTACCTGTAATAGTATTGCTGCTAGCCTGTAACCTGCAATAGTAGCGCTGCTAGCCTGTAACCTGTAATAGTATTGCTGCTAGCCTATAACCTGTAATAGTATTGCTGCTTGCCTGTAACCTGTAATAGTATTGCTGCTAGCCTGTTACCTGTAATAGTATTGCTGCTAGCCTGTAACTTGTAATAGTTTTGCTGGTAGCGTGTAACCTATAATAGTATTGCTGCTAGCCTGTAACCTGTAATAGTATTGCTGGTAGCCTATAATAGTATTACTGCTAGCTTGTAACCAGTAATAGTAATGCTGCTAGCCTGTAATAGTATTGCTGCTAGCCTGTAACCTGAAAAAGTATTGCTGCTAGCCTGTAACCTGTAAAAGTATTGCTGCTAGCCTGTAACCTGTATTAGTATTGCTGCTGGCCTGTAACCTGTAATAGTATTGCTGCTAGCCTGTAATAGTATTGCTGCTAGCCTGTAACCTGTAATAGTATTGCTGCTAGCCTGTAATAGTATTGCTGCTAGCCTGTAACCTGTAATAGTATTGGTGCTAGCCTGTAACCTGTAATAGTATTGCTGCTAGCCTGTAACCTGTAATAGTATTGCTGCTAGCCTGTAACTTGTAATAGTACTGCTGCTAGCCTGTAATAGTATTGCTGCTAGCCTGTAACCTGTAATAGTATTGCTGCTAGCCTGTAACCTGTAATATTATTGCTGCTAGCCTGTAACCTGTAATAGTATTGCTGCTAGCCTGTAACCTGCAATAGTAACGCTGCTAGCCTGTAACCTATAATAGTATTGCTGCTAGCCTGTAACCTGTAATAGTGTTGCTGCTTGCCTGTGACCGGTAAAAGTATTGCTGCTAGCTTGTAATAGTATTGCTGCTAGCCTGTAACCTGTAGTAGTATTGCTGCTAGCCTGTAACCTGTAATAGTATTGCTGCTAGCCTGTAACCTGTAATAGCATTGCTGCTAGCCTGTAACCTGTAAAAGTATTGCTGCTAGCCTGTAACCTGTAATAGTATTGCTGCTAGCCTGTAACCTGTAATAGTATTGCTGCTAGCCTGGAACCTGCAATATTAACGCTGCTAGCCTGTAACCTGTAATAGTATTGCTGCTAGCCTGTAACCTGTAATAGTATTGCTGCTAGCCTGTAACCTGTAATAGTATTGCTGCTAGCCTGTAATAGTATTACTGCTAGCCTGTAAACTGTAATAGTATTGCTGGTAGCCTGTAACCTGTAATAGTATTGCTGCTAGCCTGTGACCTGTAATAGTATTGCTGCTAGCCTGGAACCTGCAATATTAACGCTGCTAGCCTGTAACCTGTAATAGTATTGCTGCTAGCCTGTAACCTATAATAGTATTGCTGCTAGCCTGTAACCTGTAATAGTGTTGCTGCTTGCCTGTGACCGGTAATAGTATTGCTGCTAGCCTGTAACCTGTAATAGTATTGCTTCTAGCCTGTAATAATATTGCTGCTAGCCTGTAACCTGTAGCAGTATTGCTGCTAGCCTGTAACCTGTAATAGTATTGCTGCTAGACTGTAACCTGTAATAGTATTGCTGCTAGCCTGTAACCTGTAATAGTATTGCTGCTAGCCTGTAACCTGTAATAGTATTGCTGCTAGCCTGTAACCTGTAATAATATTGCAGCTAGCCTGTAACCTGTAATAGTATTGCTGCTAGCCTGTAACCTGTAAAAGTATTGCTGCTAGCCTGTAACCTGTAATAGTATTGCTGCTAGCCTGTAATAGTATTGCTGCTAGCCTTTAATAGTATTGCTGCTAGCCTGTAATAGTATTGCAGCTAGCCTGTAAGAGTATTGCTGCTAGCCTGTAATAGTAATGCTAGCTAGCTGTAACCTGTATTGGTATTGCTGCTTGCCTGTAGCCTGTAATAGTATTGCTGCTAGCCTGTAACCTGTAATAGTATTGCTGCTAGCCTGTAACCTGTAGTATTGCTGCTAGCCTGTAACCTGTAATAGTATTGCTGCTAGCCTGTAACCTGTAATAGTATTGCTGCTAGCCTGTAACCTGTAATAGTATTGCTGCTAGCCTGTAACCTGTAATAGTATTGCTGCTAGCCTGTAACCTGTAATAGTATTGCTGCTAGCCTGTAACCTGTAATAGTATTGCTGCTAGCCTGTAACTAATAGTTTGCTGCTAGCCTGTAACCTGTAATAGTATTGCTGCTAGCCTGTAACCTGTAATAGTATTGCTGCTAGCCTGTAATAGTATTGCTGCTAGCCTGTAACCTGTAATAGTATTGCTGCTAGCCTGTAACCTGTAATAGTATTGCTGCTAGCCTGTAACCTGTAATAGTATTGCTGCTAGCCTGTAACCTGTAATAGTATTGCTGCTAGCCTGTAACCTGTAATAGTATTGCTGCTAGCCTGTAACCTGTAATAATATTGCTGCTAGCCTGTAACCTGTAATAGTATTGCTGCTAGCCTGTAACCTGTAAAAGTATTGCTGCTAGCCTGTAACCTGTAATAGTATTGCTGCTAGCCTGTAACCTATAGTATTGCTGCTAGCCTTTAATAGTATTGCTGCTAGCCTGTAATAGTATTGCAGCTAGCCTGTAAGAGTATTGCTGCTAGCCTGTAACTAGTAATGCTACTACTAGCTTGTAACCTGTATTGGTATTGCTGCTTGCCTGTAGCCTGTAATAGTATTGCTGCTATCCTGTAACCTATAATAGTATTGCTGCTAGCCTGTAACCTGTAGTAGTATTGCTGCTAGCCTGTAACCTGTAATAGTATTGCTGCTAGCCTGTAACCTGTAATAGTATTGCTGCTAGCCTGTAACCTGTAATAGTATTGCTGCTAGCCTGTAACCTGTAATAGTATTGCTGCTAGCCTGTAACCTGCAAAAGTATTGCTGCTAGCCTGTAACCTGTAATAGTATTGCTGCTAGCCTGTAAAAGTATTGCTGCTAGCCTGTAACCTGTATAGTATTGCTGCTAGCCTGTAACCTGTAATAGTATTGCTGCTAGCCTGTAATAAGTATTGCTGCTAGCCTGTAACCTGTAATAGTATTGCTGCTAGCCTGTAACCTGTAATAGTATTGCTGCTAGCCTGTAACCTGTAATAGTATTGCTGCTAGCCTGTAACCTGTAATAGTATTGCTGCTAGCCTGTAACCTGTAATAGTATTGCTGCTAGCCTGTAACCTGTAATAGTATTGCTGCTTGCCTGTAACCTGTAATAGTATTGCTGCTAGCCTGTAACCTGTAATAGTATTGCTGCTAGCCTGTAACCTGTAATAGTATTGCTGCTAGCCTGTAACCTGTAATAGTATTGCTGCTAGCCTGTAACCTGTAATAGTATTGCTGCTAGCCTATAATAGTATTGCTGCTAGCTGTATAGTATTGCTGCTAGCCTGTAATAGTATTGCTGCTAGCCTGTAATAGTATTGCTGCTAGCCTGTAACCTGTAAAAGTATTGCTGCTAGCCTGTAACCTGTAATAGTATTGCTGCTAGCCTGTAACCTGTATTAGTATTGCTGCTGGCCTGTAACCTGTAATAGTATTGCTGCTAGCCTGTAATAGTATTGCTGCTAGCCTGTAACCTGTAATAGTATTGCTGCTAGCCTGTAATAGTATTGCTGCTAGCCTGTAACCTGTAATAGTATTGCTGCTAGCCTGTAACCTGTAATAGTATTGCTGCTAGCCTGTAACCTGTAATAGTATTGCTGCTAGCCTGTAACTTGTAATAGTACTGCTGCTAGCCTGTAATAGTATTGCTGCTAGCCTGTAACCTGTAATAGTATTGCTGCTAGCCTGTAACCTGTAATATTATTGCTGCTAGCCTGTAACCTGTAATAGTATTGCTGCTAGCCTGTAACCTGCAATAGTAACGCTGCTAGCCTGTAACCTATAATAGTATTGCTGCTAGCCTGTAACCTGTAATAGTGTTGCTGCTTGCCTGTGACCGGTAAAAGTATTGCTGCTAGCTTGTAATAGTATTGCTGCTAGCCTGTAACCTGTAGTAGTATTGCTGCTAGCCTGTAACCTGTAATAGTATTGCTGCTAGCCTGTAACCTGTAATAGCATTGCTGCTAGCCTGTAACCTGTAAAAGTATTGCTGCTAGCCTGTAACCTGTAATAGTATTGCTGCTAGCCTGTAACCTGTAATAGTATTGCTGCTAGCCTGGAACCTGCAATATTAACGCTGCTAGCCTGTAACCTGTAATAGTATTGCTGCTAGCCTGTAACCTGTAATAGTATTGCTGCTAGCCTGTAACCTGTAATAGTATTGCTGCTAGCCTGTAATAGTATTACTGCTAGCCTGTAAACTGTAATAGTATTGCTGGTAGCCTGTAACCTGTAATAGTATTGCTGCTAGCCTGTGACCTGTAATAGTATTGCTGCTAGCCTGGAACCTGCAATATTAACGCTGCTAGCCTGTAACCTGTAATAGTATTGCTGCTAGCCTGTAACCTATAATAGTATTGCTGCTAGCCTGTAACCTGTAATAGTGTTGCTGCTTGCCTGTGACCGGTAATAGTATTGCTGCTAGCCTGTAACCTGTAATAGTATTGCTTCTAGCCTGTAATAATATTGCTGCTAGCCTGTAACCTGTAGCAGTATTGCTGCTAGCCTGTAACCTGTAATAGTATTGCTGCTAGACTGTAACCTGTAATAGTATTGCTGCTAGCCTGTAACCTGTAATAGTATTGCTGCTAGCCTGTAACCTGTAATAGTATTGCTGCTAGCCTGTAACCTGTAATAATATTGCAGCTAGCCTGTAACCTGTAATAGTATTGCTGCTAGCCTGTAACCTGTAAAAGTATTGCTGCTAGCCTGTAACCTGTAATAGTATTGCTGCTAGCCTGTAATAGTATTGCTGCTAGCCTTTAATAGTATTGCTGCTAGCCTGTAATAGTATTGCAGCTAGCCTGTAAGAGTATTGCTGCTAGCCTGTAATAGTAATGCTACTACTAGCTTGTAACCTGTATTGGTATTGCTGCTTGCCTGTAGCCTGTAATAGTATTGCTGCTATCCTGTAACCTATAATAGTATTGCTGCTAGCCTGTAACCTGTAGTAGTATTGCTGCTAGCCTGTAACCTGTAATAGTATTGCTGCTAGCCTGTAACCTGTAATAGTATTGCTGCTAGCCTGTAACCTGTAATAGTATTGCTGCTAGCCTGTAACCTGTAATAGTATTGCTGCTAGCCTGTAACCTGCAATAGTATTGCTGCTAGCTTGTAACCTGTAATAATATTGCTGCTAGCCTGTAAAAATGTTGCTGCTAGCCTGTAACCTGTTATAGTATTGCTGCTAGCCTGTAACCTGTAATAGTATTGCTGCTAGCCTTTAATAGTATTGCTGCTAGCCTGTAACATGTAATAGTATTGCTGCTAGCCTGTAACCTGTAATAGTATTGCTGCTAGCCTGTTACCTGTAATAGTATTGCTGCTAGCCTGTAACCTGCAATAGTAGCGCTGCTAGCCTGTAACCTGTAATAGTATTGCTGCTAGCCTATAACCTGTAATAGTATTGCTGCTTGCCTGTAACCTGTAATAGTATTGCTGCTAGCCTGTTACCTGTAATAGTATTGCTGCTAGCCTGTATTTTGTAATAGTTTTGCTGGTAGCGTGTAACCTATAATAGTATTGCTGCTAGCCTGTAACCTGTAATAGTATTGCTGGTAGCCTATAATAGTATTACTGCTAGCTTGTAACCAGTAATAGTAATGCTGCTAGCCTGTAATAGTATTGCTGCTAGCCTGTAACCTGAAAAAGTATTGCTGCTAGCCTGTAACCTGTAAAAGTATTGCTGCTAGCCTGTAACGTGTAATAGTATTGCTGCTAGCCTGTAACCTGTATTAGTATTGCTGCTGGCCTGTAACCTGTAATAGTATTGCTGCTAGCCTGTAATAGTATTGCTGCTAGCCTGTAACCTGTAATAGTATTGCTGCTAGCCTGTAATAGTATTGCTGCTAGCCTGTAACCTGTAATAGTATTGGTGCTAGCCTGTAACCTGTAATAGTATTGCTGCTAGCCTGTAACCTGTAATAGTATTGCTGCTAGCCTGTAACTTGTAATAGTACTGCTGCTAGCCTGTAATAGTATTGCTGCTAGCCTGTAACCTGTAATAGTATTGCTGCTAGCCTGTAACCTGTAATATTATTGCTGCTAGCCTGTAACCTGTAATAGTATTGCTGCTAGCCTGTAACCTGCAATAGTAACGCTGCTAGCCTGTAACCTATAATAGTATTGCTGCTAGCCTGTAACCTGTAATAGTGTTGCTGCTTGCCTGTGACCGGTAATAGTATTGCTGCTAGCTTGTAATAGTATTGCTGCTAGCCTGTAACCTGTAGTAGTATTGCTGCTAGCCTGTAACCTGTAATAGTATTGCTGCTAGCCTGTAACCTGTAATAGCATTGCTGCTGTAACCTGTAATAGTATTGCTGCTAGCCTGTAACCTGTAATAGTATTGCTGCTAGCCTGTAACCTGTAATAGTATTGCTGCTAGCCTGAACCTGCAATATTAACGCTGCTAGCCTGTAACCTGTAATAGTATTGCTGCTAGCCTGTAACCTGTAATAGTATTGCTGCTAGCCTGTAACCTGTAATAGTATTGCTGCTAGCCTGTAATAGTATTGCTGCTAGCCTGTAACCTGTAATAGTATTGCTGTAGCCTGTAACCTGTAATAGTATTGCTGCTAGCCTGTAACCTGTAATAGTATTGCTGCTAGCCTGTAACCTGTAATAGTATTGCTGCTAGCCTGTAACCTGTAATAGTATTGCTGCTAGCCTGTAACCTGTAATAGTATTGCTGCTAGCCTGTAACCTGTAATAGTATTGCTGCTAGCCTGTACCTGTAATAGTATTGCTGCTAGCCTGTAACCTGTAATAGTATTGCTGCTAGCCTGTAACCTGTAATAGTATATTGCTGCTAGCCTGTAACCTGTATCAGTATTGCTGCTAGCCTGTAACCTGTAATAGTATTGCTGCTAGCCTGTAACCTGTAATAGTATTGCTGCTAGCCTGTAACCTGTAATAGTATTGCTGCTAGCCTGTAACCTGTAATAGTATTGCTGCTAGCCTGTAACCTGTAATAGTATTGCAGCTAGCCTGTAACCTGTAATAGTATTGCTGCTAGCCTGTAACCTGTAATAGTATTGCTGCTAGCCTGTAACCTGTAATAGTATTGCTGCTAGCCTGTAATAGTATTGCTGCTAGCCTTTAATAGTATTGCTGCTAACCTGTAATAGTATTGCAGCTAGCCTGTAATAGTATTGCTGCTAGCCTGTAATAGTATTGCTGCTAGCCTGTAACCTGTAATAGTATTGCTGCTAGCCTGTAGCCTGTAATAGTATTGCTGCTAGCCTGTAACTGTAATAGTATTGCTGCTAGCCTGTAACCTGTAGTAGTATTGCTGCTATAACCTGTAATAGTATTGCTGCTAGCCTGTAACCTGTAATAGTATTGCTGCTAGCCTGTAACCTGTAATAGTATTGCTGCTAGCCTGTAACCTGTAATAGTATTGCTGCTAGCCTGTAACCTGTAATAGTATTGCTGCTAGCCTGTAACCTGTAATAGTATTGCTGCTAGCCTGTAACCTGTAATAGTATTGCTGCTAGCCTGTAACCTGTAATAGTATTGCTGCTAGCCTGTAACCTGTAATAGTATTGCTGCTAGCCTTTAATAGTATTGCTGCTAGCCTGTAACCTGTAATAGTATTGCTGCTAGCCTGTAACCTGTAATAGTATTGCTGCTAGCCTGTAACCTGTAATAGTATTGCTGCTAGCCTGTAACCTGTAATAGTATGCTGCTAGCCTGTAACCTGTAATAGTATTGCTGCTAGCCTATACCTGTAATAGTATTGCTGCTAGCCTGTAACCTGTAATAGTATTGCTGCTAGCCTGTAACCTGTAATAGTATTGCTGCTAGCCTGTATTTTGTAATAGTTTTGCTGGTAGCGTGTAACCTATAATAGTATTGCTGCTAGCCTGTAACCTGTAATAGTATTGCTGGTAGCCTATAATAGTATTACTGCTAGCTTGTAACCAGTAATAGTAATGCTGCTAGCCTGTAATAGTATTGCTGCTAGCCTGTAACCTGAAAAAGTATTGCTGCTAGCCTGTAACCTGTAAAAGTATTGCTGCTAGCCTGTAACGTGTAATAGTATTGCTGCTAGCCTGTAACCTGTATTAGTATTGCTGCTGGCCTGTAACCTGTAATAGTATTGCTGCTAGCCTGTAATAGTATTGCTGCTAGCCTGTAACCTGTAATAGTATTGCTGCTAGCCTGTAATAGTATTGCTGCTAGCCTGTAACCTGTAATAGTATTGCTGCTAGCCTGTAACCTGTAATAGTATTGCTGCTAGCCTGTAACCTGTAATAGTATTGCTGCTAGCCTGTAACTTGTAATAGTACTGCTGCTAGCCTGTAATAGTATTGCTGCTAGCCTGTAACCTGTAATAGTATTGCTGCTAGCCTGTAACCTGTAATAGTATTGCTGCTAGCCTGTAACCTGTAATAGTATTGCTGCTAGCCTGTAACCTGCAATAGTATTGCTGCTAGCCTGTAACCTGTAATAGTATTGCTGCTAGCCTGTAACCTGTAATAGTATTGCTGCTAGCCTGTAACCTGTAATAGTATTGCTGCTAGCCTGTAATAGTATTGCTGCTAGCCTGTAACCTGTAATAGTATTGCTGCTAGCCTGTAACCTGTAATAGTATTGCTGCTAGCCTGTAACCTGTAATAGTATTGCTGCTAGCCTGTAACCTGTAATAGTATTGCTGCTAGCCTGTAACCTGTAATAGTATTGCTGCTAGCCTGTAACCTGTAATAGTATTGCTGCTAGCCTGTAACCTGTAATAGTATTGCTGCTAGCCTGTAACCTGTAATAGTATTGCTGCTAGCCTGTAACCTGTAATAGTCTGCTAGCCTGTAACCTGTAATAGTATTGCTGCTAGCCTGTAATAGTATTGCTGCTAGCCTGTAACCTGTAATAGTATTGCTGCTAGCCTGTAACCTGTAATAGTATTGCTGCTAGCCTGTAACCTGTAATAGTATTGCTGCTAGCCTGTAACCTGTAATATTAATGCTGCTAGCCTGTAACCTGTAATAGTATTGCTGCTAGCCTGTAACCTGTAATAGTATTGCTGCTAGCCTGTAACCTGTAATAGTATTGCTGCTAGCCTGTAACCTGTAATAGTATTGCTGCTAGCCTGTAACCTGTAATAGTATTGCTGCTAGCCTGTAACCTGTAATAGTATTGCTGCTAGCCTGTAACCTGTATAGTATTGCTGCTAGCCTGTAACCTGTAATAGTATTGCTGCTAGCCTGTAACCTGTAATAGTATTGCTGCTAGCCTGTAACCTGTAATAGTATTGCTGCTAGCCTGTAACTGAATAGTATTGCTGCTAGCCTGTAACCTAGTAATAGTAATGCTGCTAGCCTGTAATAGTATTGCTGCTAGCCTGTAACCTGAAATAGTATTGCTGCTAGCCTGTAACCTGTAATAGTATTGCTGCTAGCCTGTAACCTGTAATAGTATTGCTGCTAGCCTGTAACCTGTAATAGTATTGCTGCTAGCCTGTAACCTGTAATAGTATTGCTGCTAGCCTGTAATAGTATTGCTGCTAGCCTGTAACCTGTAATAGTATTGCTGCTAGCCTGTAATAGTATTGCTGCTAGCCTGTAACCTGTAATAGTATTGCTGCTAGCCTGTAACCTGTAATAGTATTGCTGCTAGCCTGTAACCTGTAATAGTATTGCTGCTAGCCTGTAACTGTAATAGTACTGCTGCTAGCCTGTAATAGTATTGCTGCTAGCCTGTAACCTGTAATAGTATTGCTGCTAGCCTGTAACCTGTAATAGTATTGCTGCTAGCCTGTAACCTGTAATAGTATTGCTGCTAGCCTGTAACCTGCAATATGCTAGCCTGTAACCTGTAATAGTATTGCTGCTAGCCTGTAACCTGTAATAGTATTGCTGCTAGCCTGTACCTGTAATAGTATTGCTGCTAGCCTGTAATAGTATTGCTGCTAGCCTGTAACCTGTAATAGTATTGCTGCTAGCCTGTAACCTGTAATAGTATTGCTGCTAGCCTGTAACCTGTAATAGTATTGCTGCTAGCCTGTAACCTGTAATAGTATTGCTGCTAGCCTGTAACCTGTAATAGTATTGCTGCTAGCCTGTAACCTGTAATAGTATTGCTGCTAGCTGTAACCTGTAATAGTATTGCTGCTAGCCTGTAACCTGTAATAGTATTGCTGCTAGCCTGTAACCTGTAATAGTATTGCTGCTAGCCTGTAACCTGTAATAGTATTGCTGCTAGCCTGTAACCTGAATAGTATTGCTGCTAGCCTGTAACCTGTAATAGTATTGCTGCTAGCCTGTAACCTGTAATAGTATTGCTGCTAGCCTGTAACCTGTTATAGTATTGCTGCTAGCCTGGAACCTGCAATATTAACGCTGTTAGCCTGTAACCTGTAATAGTATTGCTGCTAGCCTGTAACCTATAATAGTATTGCTGCTAGCCTGTAACCTGTAATAGTGTTGCTGCTTGCCTGTGACCGGTAATAGTATTGCTGCTAGCCTGTAACCTGTAGTAGTATTGCTGCTAGCCTGTAACCTGTAATAGTATTGCTGCTAGCCTGTAACCTGTAATAGTATTGCTGCTAGCCTGTAATAGTATTACTGCTAGCCTGTAAACTGTAATAGTATTGCTGGTAGCCTGTAACCTGTAATAGTATTGCTGCTAGCCTGTGACCTGTAATAGTATTGCTGCTAGCCTGTAATAGTATTACTGCTAGCCTGTAAACTGTAATAGTATTGCTGGTAGCCTGTAACCTGTAATAGTATTGCTGCTAGCCTGTGACCTGTAATAGTAATGCTGCTAGCCTGGATCCTGCAATATTAACGCTGCTAGCCTGTAACCTGTAATAGTATTGTTGCTAGCCTGTAACCTGTAATAGTATTACTGCTAGCCTGTAACCTGTAATAGTATTGCTGCTAGCCTGTAACCTTTAATAGTATTGCTGCTGGCCTGTAACCTGTAAAAGTATTGCTGCTAGTTTGTAATAATATTGCTGCTAGCTTGTAACCTGTATTAGTATTGCTGCTAGCCTGTAACCTGTAATAGTATTGCTGCTAGCCTGTAACCTGTAATAGTATTGCAGCTAGCCTGTAACCTGTAATAGTATTGCTGCTAGCCTGTAACCTGTAATAGTATTGCTGCTAGCCTTTAATAGTATTGCTGCTAGCCTGTAATAGTATTGCTGCTAGCCTGTAACCTGTAATAATATTGCTGCTAGCCTGTTACCTGTAATAGTATTGCTGCTAGCCTGTAATAGTATTGCTGCTAGCCTGTAACATGTAATAGTATTCCTGCTAGCCTGTAACCTGTAATAGTATTGCTGCTAGCCTGTAACCTGTAATAGTATTGCTGCTAGTCTGTAACCTGTAATAGTATTGCTGCTAGCCTGTAATAGTATTGCTGCTAGCCTGTAATAGTATTGCTGCTACCCTGTAACCTGTAATAGTATTTCTTCTAGCCTGTAACCTGTAATTGTATTGCTGCTAGCCTGTAACCTGTAATAGTATTGCTGCTAGTCTGTAACCTGTAATAGTATTGCTGCTAGCCTGTAACCTGTAATAGTATTGCTGCTAGCCTGTAATAGTATTGCTGCTAGCCTGTAACCTGTAATAGTATTGCTGCTAGCCTCGAACCTGTAATAGTTTTGCTGCTAGCCGTTAATAGTATTGCTGCTAGCCTGTAACCTGTAGTAGTATTGCTGTTAGCCTGTAACCTGTAATAGTATTGCTGCTAGCCTGTAACCTGTAATAGTATTGCTGCTAGCCTGTAACCTGTAATATTATTGCTGCTAGCCTGTAACCTGTAATAGTATTGCTGCTAGCCTGTAACCTGTAATGTATTGCTGCTAGCCTGTAAAAATTTTGCTGCTAGCCTGTAACCTGTAATAGTATTGCTGCTAGCCTGTAACTTGTAATAGTATTGCTGCTAGCCTGTAACCTGTAATAGTATTGCTGCTAGCCTGTAATAGTATTGCTGCTAGCCTGTAACCTGTAATAGTATTGCTGCTAGCCTGTAACCTGTAATAGTATTGCTGCTAGCCTGTAACCTGTAATAGTCTTGCTGCTAGCCTGTAACCTGCAATAGTAACGCTTCTAGCCTGTAACCTGTAATAGTATTGCTGCTAGCCTGTAACCTGTAATAGTATTGCTGCTTGCCTGTGACCTGTAATAGTAATGCTGCTAGCCTGTAATAGTATTGCTGCTAGCCTGTAACCTGTAGTAGTATTGCTGCTAGCCTGTAACCTGTAATAGTATTGCTGCTATCCTGTAACCTGTAATAGTACTGCTGCTAGCCTGTAACCTGTAATAGTATTGCAGCTAGCCTGTGACCTGTAGTGTATTGCGGCTAGACTTAAACCTGCAATAGTAACGCTGCTAGCCTGTAACCTGTAATAGTATTGCTGCTAGCTTGTAACCTGTAATAGTATTGCTGCTAGCCTGTGACCTGTAATAGTATTGCTGCTAGCCTGTAACCTGTAATAGTATTGCTGCTAGCCTGTAACCTGTAATAGTAATGCTGCTAGGCTTTAATAATATTGCTGCTAGCCTGTAACCTGTAATAATATTGCTGCTCGCCTGTAACCTGTAATAGTATTGCTGCTATCCTGTAACCTGTAATAGTATTGCTGCTAGCCTGTAATAGTATTGCTGCTAGCCTGTAACCTGTAATAGTATTGCTGCTAGCCTGTAACCTGTAATAGTATTGCTGCTAGCCTGCAATAGTATTGCTGCTAGCCTGTAACCTGTAATAGTATTGCTGCTAGCCTGTAACCTGTAATAGTATTGCTGCTAGCCTGTAACCTGTTATAGTATTGCTGCTAGCCTGTAACATGTAATAGTATTGCTGCTAGCCTGTAACCTGTAATAGTATTGCTGCTAGCCTGTAATATTATTGCTGCTAACTTGTAATAATATTGCTGCTAGCCTGTAACCTGTAATAGTATTGCTCCTTGCCTGTAACCTGTAATAATATTGCTGCTAGCCTGTAACCTGTAATAGTATTGCTGCTAGCCTGTAACCTGTAATAGTATTGCTGCTAGCCTGTAACCTGTAATAGTATTGCTGCTAGCCTGTAACCTGTAGTAGTATTGCTGCTAGCCTGTAACCTGTAATAGTATTGCTGCTAGCCTGTAACCTGTAATAGTATTGCTGCTAGCCTGTAACCTGTAATAGTACTGCTGCTAGCCTGTAACCTGTAATAGTATTGCTGCTAGCCTGTAACCTGTAATAGTATTGCTGCTAGCCTGTAACCTGTAATAGTATTGCTGCTAGCCTGTAACCTGTAATAGTATTGCTGCTAGCCTGTAACCTGTACTGTAATAGTATTGCTGCTAGCCTGTAACCTGTAATAGTATTGCTGCTAGCCTTTAATAGTATTGCTGCTAGCCTGTAACCTGTAATAGTATTGCTGCTAGCCTGTAACCTGTAATAGTATTGCTGCTAGCCTGTTACCTGTAATAGTATTGCTGCTAGCCTGTAACCTGCAATAGTAGCGCTGCTAGCCTGTAACCTGTAATAGTATTGCTGCTAGCCTATAACCTGTAATAGTATTGCTGCTTGCCTGTAACCTGTAATAGTATTGCTGCTAGCCTGTTACCTGTAATAGTATTGCTGCTAGCCTGTAACTTGTAATAGTTTTGCTGGTAGCGTGTAACCTATAATAGTATTGCTGCTAGCCTGTAACCTGTAATAGTATTGCTGGTAGCCTGTAATAGTATTACTGCTAGCTTGTAACCAGTAATAGTAATGCTGCTAGCCTGTAATAGTATTGCTGCTAGCCTGTAACCTGAAATAGTATTGCTGCTAGCCTGTAACCTGTAAAAGTATTGCTGCTAGCCTGTAACCTGTAATAGTATTGCTGCTAGCCTGTAACCTGTATTAGTATTGCTGCTGGCCTGTAACCTGTAATAGTATTGCTGCTAGCCTGTAATAGTATTGCTGCTAGCCTGTAACCTGTAATAGTATTGCTGCTAGCCTGTAATAGTATTGCTGCTAGCCTGTAACCTGTAATAGTATTGGTGCTAGCCTGTAACCTGTAATAGTATTGCTGCTAGCCTGTAACCTGTAATAGTATTGCTGCTAGCCTGTAACTTGTAATAGTACTGCTGCTAGCCTGTAATAGTATTGCTGCTAGCCTGTAACCTGTAATAGTATTGCTGCTAGCCTGTAACCTGTAATATTATTGCTGCTAGCCTGTAACCTGTAATAGTATTGCTGCTAGCCTGTAACCTGCAATAGTAACGCTGCTAGCCTGTAACCTATAATAGTATTGCTGCTAGCCTGTAACCTGTAATAGTGTTGCTGCTTGCCTGTGACCGGTAATAGTATTGCTGCTAGCTTGTAATAGTATTGCTGCTAGCCTGTAACCTGTAGTAGTATTGCTGCTAGCCTGTAACCTGTAATAGTATTGCTGCTAGCCTGTAACCTGTAATAGCATTGCTGCTAGCCTGTAACCTGTAATAGTATTGCTGCTAGCCTGTAACCTGTAATAGTATTGCTGCTAGCCTGTAACCTGTAATAGTATTGCTGCTAGCCTGGAACCTGCAATATTAACGCTGCTAGCCTGTAACCTGTAATAGTATTGCTGCTAGCCTGTAACCTGTAATAGTATTGCTGCTAGCCTGTAACCTGTAATAGTATTGCTGCTAGCCTGTAATAGTATTACTGCTAGCCTGTAAACTGTAATAGTATTGCTGGTAGCCTGTAACCTGTAATAGTATTGCTGCTAGCCTGTGACCTGTAATAGTATTGCTGCTAGCCTGGAACCTGCAATATTAACGCTGCTAGCCTGTAACCTGTAATAGTATTGCTGGTAACCTGTAATAGTATTGCTGCTAGCCTGTAACCTGTAATAGTATTGCTGCTAGCCTGTAACCTGTAATAGTATTGCTGCTAGCCTGTAACCTGTAATAGTATTGCTGCTAGCCTGTAACCTGTAATAGTATTGCTGCTAGCCTGTAACCTGTAATAGTATTGCTGCTAGCCTGTAACCTGTAATAGTATTGCTGCTAGCCTGTAACCTGTAATAGTATTGCTGCTAGCCTGTAACCTGTAATAGTATTGCTGCTAGCCTGTAACCTGTAATAGTATTGCTGCTAGCCTGTAATAGTATTGCTGCTAGCCTGTAACCTGTAATAGTATTGCTGCTAGCCTGTAACCTGTAATAGTATTGCTGCTAGCCTGTAACCTGTAATAGTATTGCTGCTAGCCTGTAACCTGTAATAGTATTGCTGCTAGCCTGTAACCTGTAATAGTATTGCTGCTAGCCTGTAACCTGTAATAGTATTGCTGCTAGCCTGTAACCTGTAATAGAATAGTATTGCTGCTAGCCTGTAACCTGTAATAGTATTGCTGCTAGCCTGTAACCTGTAATAGTATTGCTGCTAGCCTGTAACTAGTAATTGCTGCTAGCTGTAGCCTGTAATAGTATTGCTGCTAGCCTGTAACCTGTAATAGTATTGCTGCTAGCCTGTAACCTGTAATAGTATTGCTGCTAGCCTGTAACCTGTAATAGTATTGCTGCTAGCCTGTAACCTGTAATAGTATTGCTGCTAGCCTGTAACCTGTAATAGTATTGCTGCTAGCCTGTAACCTGTATAGTATTGCTGCTAGCCTGTAACCTGTAATAGTATTGCTGCTAGCCTGTACCTGTAATAGTATTGCTGCTAGCCTGTAACCTGTAATAGTATTGCTGCTAGCCTGTAACCTGTAATAGTATTGCTGCTAGCCTGTAACCTGTAATAGTATTGCTGCTAGCTGTAACCTGTAATAGTATTGCTGCTAGCCTGTAACAGTAATAGTATGCTGCTAGCCCTGTAATAGTATTGCTGCTAGCCTGTAACCTGTAATAGTATTGCTGCTAGCCTGTAACCTGTAATAGTATTGCTGCTAGCCTGTAACCTGTAATAGTATTGCTGCTAGCCTGTAACCTGTAATAGTATTGCTGCTAGCCTGTAACCTGTAATAGTATTGCTGCTAGCCTGTAATAGTATTGCTGCTAGCCTGTAACCTGTAATAGTATTGCTGCTAGCCTGAACCTGTAATAGTATTGCTGCTAGCCGTTAATAGTATTGCTGCTAGCCTGTAACCTGTAATAGTATTGCTGCTAGCCTGTAACCTGTAATAGTATTGCTGCTAGCCTGTAACCTGTAATAGTATTGCTGCTAGCCTGTAACCTGTAATAGTATTGCTGCTAGCCTGTAACCTGTAATAGTATTGCTGCTAGCCTGTAACCTGTAATAGTATTGCTGCTAGCCTGTAAAAGTATTGCTGCTAGCCTGTAACCTGTAATAGTATTGCTGCTAGCCTGTAACTTGTAATAGTATTGCTGCTAGCCTGTAACCTGTAATAGTATTGCTGCTAGCCTGTAATAGTATTGCTGCTAGCCTGTAACCTGTAATAGTATTGCTGCTAGCCTGTAACCTGTAATAGTATTGCTGCTAGCCTGTAACCTGTAATAGTCTTGCTGCTAGCCTGTAACCTGCAATAGTAACGCTGCTAGCCTGTAACCTGTAATAGTATTGCTGCTAGCCTGTAACCTGTAATAGTATTGCTGCTTGCCTGTGACCTGTAATAGTATTGCTGCTAGCCTGTAATAGTATTGCTGCTAGCCTGTAACCTGTAGTAGTATTGCTGCTAGCCTGTAACCTGTAATAGTATTGCTGCTATCCTGTAACCTGTAATAGTACTGCTGCTAGCCTGTAACCTGTAATAGTATTGCTGCTAGCCTGTAACCTGTAGTAGTATTGCTGCTAGCCTGTAACCTGCAATAGTAACGCTGCTAGCCTGTAACCTGTAATAGTATTGCTGCTAGCTTGTAACCTGTAATAGTATTGCTGCTAGCCTGTGACCTGTAATAGTATTGCTGCTAGCCTGTAACCTGTAATAGTATTGCTGCTAGCCTGTAACCTGTAATAGTAATGCTGCTAGGCTTTAATAATATTGCTGCTAGCCTGTAACCTGTAATAATATTGCTGCTCGCCTTTAACCTGTAATAGTATTGCTGCTATCCTGTAACCTGTAATAGCATTGCTGCTAGCCTGTATTAGTATTGCTGCTAGCCTGTAACCTGTAATAGTATTGCTGCTAGCCTGTAACCTGTAATAGTATTGCTGCTTGCCTGCAATAGTATTGCTGCTAGCCTGTAACCTGTAATAGTATTGCTGCTAGCCTGTAACCTGTAATAGTATTGCTGCTAGCCTGTAACCTGTTATAGTATTGCTGCTAGCCTGTAACATGTAATAGTATTGCTGCTAGCCTGTAACCTGTAATAGTATTGCTGCTAGCCTGTAATATGATTGCTGCTAACTTGTATTGTAATAATATTGCTGCTAGCCTGTAACCTGTAATAGTATTGCTCCTTGCCTGTAACCTGTAATAATATTGCTGCTAGCCTGTAACCTGTAATAGTATTGCAGCTAGCCTGTAACCGGTAATAGTATTGCTGCCAGCCTGTAACCTGTAATAGTATTGCTGCTAGCCTGTAATAGTATTGCTGCTAGTCTTTAATAGTATTGCTGCTAGTCTGTAATAGTATTGCTGCTAGCCTGTAATTGTATTGCTGCTAGCCTGTAATAGTATTGCTGCTAGCCTGTAACCTGTAATAGTATTGCTGCTAGCCTGTAACCTGTAATGGTATTGCTGCTAGCCTGTAACCTGTAATAGTATTGCTGCTAGCCTGTAACCTGTAATAGTATTGCTGCTAGCCTGTGACCTGTAATAGTATTGCTGCTAGCCTGTAACCTGTAATAGTATTGCTGCTAGCCTGTGACCTGTAATAGTATTGCTGGTAGCCTGTAGCCTGTAATAGTAGCTAGCCTGTAACCTGTAATAGTATTGCTGCTAGCCTGTGACCTGTAATACTATTGCTGCTAGCCTGTAACCTGTAATAGTATTGCTGCTAGCCTGTAGTAGTATTGCTGCTAGCCTTTAATAGTATTGCTGCTAGCTACCTGTAATAGTATTGCTGATAGCCTGTAATAGTATTGCTGCTAGCCTGTAATAGTATTGCTGCTAGCCTGTAACCTGTAATAGTATTGCTGCTAGCCTGTAACCTGTAATAGTATTGCTGCTAGCCTGTAACCTGTACTAGTATTGCTGCTAGCCTGTAACCTGTAATAGTATTGCTGCTAGCCTGTAACCTGTAATAGTATTGCTGGCTAGCCTGTAACTTGTAATAGTATTGCTGCTAGCCTGTTACCTGTAATAGTATTGCTGCTAGCCTGTAATAGTATTGCTGCTAGCCTGAAACCTGTAATAGTATTGCTGCTAGCCTGTAACCTGTAATAGTATTGCTGCTAGCCTGTAACCTGTAATAGTATTGCTGCTAGCCTGTAATAGTATTGCTGCTAGCCTTTAATAGTATTGCTGCTAGCCTGTAATAGTATTGCTGATAGCCTGTAATAGTATTGCTGCTAGCCTGTAATAGTATTGCTGCTAGCCTGTAACCTGTAATAGTATTGCTCCTAGCCTGTTACCTGTAATAGTATTGCTGCTAGCCTGTAATAATATTGCTGCTAGCCTGTAACCTGTACTAGTATTGCTGCTAGCCTGTAACCTGTAATAGTATTGCTGCTAGCCTGTAACCTGTAATAGTATTGCTGCTAGCCTGTAACCTGTAATAGTATTGCTGCTAGCCTGTAATAGTATTGCTGCTAGCCTGTAATAGTATTGCTGCTAGCCTGTAGCCTGTAATAGTACTGCTGCTAGCCTGTAACCTGTGATAGTATTGCTGCTAGCCTGTAACTTGTAATAGTAGTGCTGCTAGCCTGTAACCTGTAATAGTATTGCTGCTAGCCTGTAACCTGCAATAGTAACGCTGCTAGCCTGTAACCTGTAATAGTATTGCTGCTAGCCTGTAACCTGTAATAGTATTGCTGCTAGCCTGTGACCTGTAATAGTATTGCTGCTAGCCTGTAATAGTATTGCTGCTAGCCTGTAACCTGTAGTAGTATTGCTGCTAGCCTGTAACCTGTAATAGTATTGCTGCTAGCCTGTAACCTGTAATAGTATTGCTGCTAGCCTGTAACCTGTAATAGTATTGCTGCTAGCCTGTAACCTGTAATAGTATTGCTGCTAGCCTGTAACCTGTAATAGTATTGCTGCTAGCTTGTAATAGTACTGCTGCTAGCCTGTAACCTGTAATAGTATTGCTGCTAGCCTGTAACCTGTAATAGTATTGCTGCTAGCCTGTAACCTGTAATAGTATTGCAGCTAGCCTGTAACCTGTAATAGTATTGCTGCTAGCCTGTAACCTGTAAAAGTATTGCTGCTAGCCTGTAACCTGTAATAGTATTGCTGCTAGCCTGTAATAGTATTGCTGTTAGCCTTTAATAGTATTGCTGCTAGCCTGTAATAGTATTGCAGCTAGCCTGTAATAGTATTGCTGCTAGCCTGTAATAGTAATGCTACTAGCTTGTAACCTGTATTGGTATTGCTGCTAGCCTGTAACCTGTAATAGTATTGCTGCTAGCCTGTAACCTGTAAAAGTATTGCTGCTAGCCTGTAACCTGTAATAGTATTGCTGCTAGCCTGTAATAGTATTGCTGCTAGCCTTTAATAGTATTGCTGCTAGCCTGTAATAGTATTGCAGCTAGCCTGTAAGAGTATTGCTGCTAGCCTGTAATAGTAATGCTACTAGCTTGTAACCTGTATTGGTATTGCTGCTTGCCTGTAGCCTGTAATAGTATTGCTGCTATCCTGTAACCTATAATAGTATTGCTGCTAGCCTGTAACCTGTAGTAGTATTGCTGCTAGCCTGTAACCTGTAATAGTATTGCTGCTAGCCTGTAACCTGTAATAGTATTGCTGCTACCTGTAATAGTATTGCTGCTAGCCTGTAACCTGTAATAGTATTGCTGCTAGCCTGTAACCTGTAATAGTATTGCTGCTAGCCTGTAACCTGTAATAGTATTGCTGCTAGCCTGTAACCTGTAATAGTATTGCTGCTAGCCTGTAACCTGTAATAGTATTGCTGCTAGCCTGTAATAGTATTGCTGCTAGCCTGTAACCTGTAATAGTATTGCTGCTAGCCTGTAACCTGTAATAGTATTGCTGCTAGCCTGTAACCTGTAATAGTATTGCTGCTAGCCTGTAACCTGCAATAGTATCGCTGCTAGCCTGTAACCTGTAATAGTATTGCTGCTAGCCTGTAACCTGTAATAGTATTGCTGCTTGCCTGTAACCTGTAATAGTATTGCTGCTAGCCTGTAACCTGTAATAGTATTGCTGCTAGCCTGTAACCTGTAATAGTATTGCTGCTAGCCTGTAACCTGTAATAGTATTGCTGCTAGCCTGTAACCTGTAATAGTATTAGCCTGTAATAGTATTGCTGCTAGCCTGTAACCTGTAATAGTATTGCTGCTAGCCTGTAACTGTAATAGTATTGCTGCTAGCCTGTAACCTGTAATAGTATTGCTGCTAGCCTGTAACCTGTAATAGTATTGCTGCTAGCCTGTAACCTGTAATAGTATTGCTGCTAGCCTGTAACCTGTAATAGTATTGCTGCTAGCCTGTAACCTGTAATAGTATTGCTGCTAGCCTGTAACCTGTAATAGTATTGCTGCTAGCCTGTAACCTGTAATAGTATTGCTGCTAGCCTGTAACCTGTAATAGTATTGCTGCTAGCCTGTAACCTGTAATAGTATTGCTGCTAGCCTGTAACCTGTAATAGTATTGCTGCTAGCCTGTAATAGTATTGCTGCTAGCCTGTAACCTGTAATAGTATTGCTGCTAGCCTGTAACCTGTAATAGTATTGCTGCTAGCCTGTAACCTGTAATAGTATTGCTGCTAGCCTGTAACCTGTAATAGTATTGCAGCTAGCCTGTGACCTGTAGTAGTATTGCGGCTAGACTTAAACCTGCAATAGTAACGCTGCTAGCCTGTAACCTGTAATAGTATTGCTGCTAGCTTGTAACCTGTAATAGTATTGCTGCTAGCCTGTGACCTGTAATAGTATTGCTGCTAGCCTGTAACCTGTAATAGTATTGCTGCTAGCCTGGAACCTGTAATAGTAATGCTGCTAGGCTTTAATAATATTGCTGCTAGCCTGTAACCTGTAATAATATTGCTGCTCGCCTTTAACCTGTAATAGTATTGCTGCTATCCTGTAACCTGTAATAGCATTGCTGCTAGCCTGTATTATTATTGCTGCTAGCCTGTAACCTGTAATAGTATTGCTTGCCTGTAACTGTAATAGTATTGCTGCTAGCCTGTAACCTGTAATAGTATTGCTGCTAGCCTGTAACCTGTAATAGTATTGTTGCTAGCCTGTAACCTGTAATAGTATTGCTGCTAGCCTGTAATATTATTGCTGCTAACTTGTAATAATATTGCTGCTAGCCTGTAACTTGTAATAGTATTGCTCCTTGCCTGTAACCTGTAATAATATTGCTGCTAGTCTGTAACCTGTAATAGTATTGCTGCTAGCCTGTAGCCTGTAATACTATTGCTGCTAGCCTGTAATAGTATTGCTGCTAGCCTGTAACCTGTAGTAGTATTGCTGCTAGCCTGTAACCTGTAATAGTATTGCTGCTAGCCTCTAATCTGTAATAGTATTGCTGCTAGCAAGTAACCTGTAATAGTACTGCTGCTAGCTTGTAACCTGTAATAGTATTGCTGCTAGCCTGTAACCTGTAATTATATTGCTGCTAGCCTGTAAAAATTTTGCTGCAAGCCTGTAACCTGTAATAGTATTGCTGCTAGCCTGTAACCTGTAATAGTATTGCAGCTAGCCTGTAACCTGTAATAGTATTGCTGCTAGCTTTTAATAGTATTGCTGCTAGCCTGTAACATGTAATAGTATTGCTGCTAGCCTGTAACCTGTAATAGCATTGCTGCTAGCCTGTAACCTGTAATAGTATTGCTGCTAGCCTGTAACCTGTAATAGTATCGCTGCTAGCCTGTAACCTGTAATAGTATTGCTGCTAGCCTGTAACCTGTAATAGTATTGCTGCTAGCCTGTAACCTGTAATAGTATTGCTGCTAGCCTGTAACCTGTAATAGTATTGCTGCTAGCCTGTAACTTGTAATAGTATTGCTGGTAGCCTGTAACCTATAATAGTATTGCTGCTAGCCTGTAACCTGTAATAGTATTGCTGGTAGCCTGTAATAGTATTACTGCTAGCCTGTAACCAGTAATAGTAATGCTGCTAGCCTGTAATAGTATTGCTGCTAGCCTGTAACCTGTAATAGTATTGCTGCTAGCCTGTAACCTGTAATAGTATTGCTGCTAGCCTGTAACCTGTAATAGTATTGCTGCTAGCCTGTAACCTGTAATAGTATTGCTGCTAGCCTGTAACCTGTAATAGTATTGCTGCTAGCCTCTAATAGTATTGCTGCTAGCCTGTAACCTGTAATAGTATTGCTGCTAGCCTGTAATAGTATTGCTGCTAGCCTGTAACCTGTAATAGTATTGGTGCTAGCCTGTAACCTGTAATAGTATTGCTGCTAGCTTGTAACCTGTAATAGTATTGCTGCTAGCCTGTAACTTGTAATATTACTGCTGCTAGCCTGTAATAGTATTGCTGCTAGCCTGTAACCTGTAATAGTATTGCTGCTAGCCTGTAACCTGTAATATTATTGCTGCTAGCCTGTAACCTGTAATAGTATTGCTGCTAGCCTGTAACCTGCAATAGTAACGCTGCTAGCCTGTAACCTATAATAGTATTGCTGCTAGCCTGTAACCTGTAATAGTGTTGCTGCTTGCCTGTGACCGGTAATAGTATTGCTGCTAGCTTGTAATAGTATTGCTGCTAGCCTGTAACCTGTAGTAGTATTGCTGCTAGCCTGTAACCTGTAATAGTATTGCTGCTAGCCTGTAACCTGTAATAGTATTGCTGCTAGCCTGTAACCTGTAATAGTATTGCTGCTAGCCTGTAACCTGTAATAGTATTGCTGCTAGCCTGGAACCTGCAATAGTAACGCTGCTAGCCTGTAACCTGTAATAGTATTGCTGCTAGCCTGTAACCTGTAATAGTATTGCTGCTAGCCTGTAACCTGTAATAGTATTGCTGCTAGCCTGTAATAGTATTACTGCTAGCCTGTAACCTGTAATAGTATTGCTGCTAGCCTGTAACCTGTAATAGTATTGCTGCTAGCCTGTGACCTGTAATAGTATTGCTGCTAGCCTGGAACCTGCAATAGTAACGCTGCTAGCCTGTAACCTGTAATAGTATTGCTGCTAGCCTGTAACCTATAATAGTATTGCTGCTAGCCTGTAACCTGTAATAGTATTGCTGCTAGCCTGTAACCTGTAATAGTATTGCTGCTAGCCTGTAACCTGTAATAGTATTGCTGCTAGCCTGTAACCTGTAATAGTATTGCTGCTAGCCTGTAACCTGTAATAGTATTGCTGCTAGCCTGTAATAGTATTGCTGCTAGCCTGTAACCTGTAATAGTATTGCTGCTAGCCTGTAACCTGTAATAGTATTGCTGCTAGCCTGTACCTGTAATAGTATTGCTGCTAGCCTGTAACCTGTAATAGTATTGCTGCTAGCCTGTAACCTGTAATAGTATTGCTGCTAGCCTGTAACCTGTAATAGTATTGCTGCTAGCCTGTAACCTGTAATAGTATTGCTGCTAGCCTGTAACCTTTAATAGTATTGCTGCTAGCCTGTAACCTGTAAAAGTATTGCTGCTAGCTTGTAATAATATTGCTGCTAGCCTGTAACCTGTAATAGTATTGCTGCTAGCCTGTAACCTGTAATAGTATTGCTGCTAGCCTGTAACCTGTAATAGTATTGCTGCTAGCCTGTAACCTGTAATAGTATTGCTGCTAGCCTGTAACCTGTAATAGTATTGCTGCTAGCCTGTAACCTGTAATAGTATTGCTGCTAGCCTGTAACCTGTAATAGTATTGCTGCTAGCCTGTAATAGTATTGCTGCTAGCCTGTAACCTGTAATAGTATTGCTGCTAGCCTGTTACCTGTAATAGTATTGCTGCTAGCCTGTAATAGTATTGCTGCTAGCCTGTAACATGTAATAGTATTCCTGCTAGCCTGTAACCTGTAATAGTATTGCTGCTAGCCTGTAACCTGTAATAGTATTGCTGCTAGTCTGTAACCTGTAATAGTATTGCTGCTAGCCTGTAATAGTATTGCTGCTAGCCTGTAATAGTATTGCTGCTACCCTGTAACCTGTAATAGTATTTCTTCTAGCCTGTAACCTGTAATTGTATTGCTGCTAGCCTGTAACCTGTAATAGTATTGCTGCTAGTCTGTAACCTGTAATAGTATTGCTGCTAGCTTGTAACCTGTAATAGTATTGCTGCTAGCCTGTAATAGTATTGCTGCTAGCCTGTAACCTGTAATAGTATTGCTGCTAGCCTCGAACCTGTAATAGTTTTGCTGCTAGCCGTTAATAGTATTGCTGCTAGCCTGTAACCTGTAGTAGTATTGCTGTTAGCCTGTAACCTGTAATAGTATTGCTGCTAGCCTGTAACCTGTAATAGTATTGCTGCTAGCCTGTAACCTGTAATATTATTGCTGCTAGCCTGTAACCTGTAATAGTATTGCTGCTAGCCTGTAACCTGTAATAATATTGCTGCTAGCCTGTAAAAATTTTGCTGCTAGCCTGTAACCTGTAATAGTATTGCTGCTAGCCTGTAACTTGTAATAGTATTGCTGCTAGCCTGTAACCTGTAATAGTATTGCTGCTAGCCTGTAATAGTATTGCTGCTAGCCTGTAACCTGTAATAGTATTGCTGCTAGCCTGTAACCTGTAATAGTATTGCTGCTAGCCTGTAACCTGTAATAGTCTTGCTGCTAGCCTGTAACCTGCAATAGTAACGCTTCTAGCCTGTAACCTGTAATAGTATTGCTGGTAGCCTGTAACCTGTAATAGTATTGCTGCTTGCCTGTGACCTGTAATAGTAATGCTGCTAGCCTGTAATAGTATTGCTGCTAGCCTGTAACCTGTAGTAGTATTGCTGCTAGCCTGTAACCTGTAATAGTATTGCTGCTATCCTGTAACCTGTAATAGTACTGCTGCTAGCCTGTAACTTGTAATAGTATTGCAGCTAGCCTGTGACCTGTAGTAGTATTGTGGCTAGACTTAAACCTGCAATAGTAACGCTGCTTGCCTGTAACCTGTAATAGTATTGCTGCTAGCTTGTAACCTGTAATAGTATTGCTGCTAGCCTGTGACCTGTAATAGTATTGCTGCTAGCCTGTAACCTGTAATAGTATTGCTGCTAGCCTGTAACCTGTAATAGTAATGCTGCTAGGCTTTAATAATATTGCTGCTAGCCTGTTACCTGTAATAATATTGCTGCTCGCCTTTAACCTGTAATAGTATTGCTGCTATCCTGTAACCTGTAATAGCATTGCTGCTAGCCTGTAATAGTATTGCTGTTAGCCTGTAACCTGTAATAGTATTGCTGCTAGCCTGTAACCTGTAATAGTATTGCTGCTTGCCTGCAATAGTATTGCTGCTAGCCTGTAACCTGTAATAGTATTGCTGCTAGCCTGTAACCTGTAATAGTATTGTTGCTAGCCTGTAACCTGTAATAGTATTGCTGCTAGCCTGTAATATTATTGCTGCTAACTTGTAATAATATTGCTGCTAGCCTGTAACTTGTAATAGTATTGCTCCTTGCCTGTAACCTGTAATAATATTGCTGCTAGTCTGTAACCTGTAATAGTATTGCTGCTAGCCTGTAGCCTGTAATACTATTGCTGCTAGCCTGTAATAGTATTGCTGCTAGCCTGTAACCTGTAGTAGTATTGCTGCTAGCCTGTAACCTGTAATAGTATTGCTGCTAGCCTGTAATCTGTAATAGTATTGCTGCTAGCCTGTAACCTGTAATAGTACTGCTGCTAGCCTGTAACCTGTAATAGTATTGCTGCTAGCCTGTAACCTGTAATAGTATTGCAGCTAGCCTGTAACCTGTAATAGTATTGCTGCAAGCCTTTAATAGTATTGCTGCTAGCCTGTAACATGTAATAGTATTGCTGCTAGCCTGTAACCTGTAATAGTATTGCTGCTAGCCTGTTACCTGTAATAGTATTGCTGCTAGCCTGTAACCTGCAATAGTAGCGCTGCTAGCCTGTAACCTGTAATAGTATTGCTGCTAGCCTATAACCTGTAATAGTATTGCTGCTTGCCTGTAACCTGTAATAGTATTGCTGCTAGCCTGTTACCTGTAATAGTATTGCTGCTAGCCTGTAACTTGTAATAGTTTTGCTGGTAGCGTGTAACCTATAATAGTATTGCTGCTAGCCTGTAACCTGTAATAGTATTGCTGGTAGCCTGTAATAGTATTACTGCTAGCTTGTAACCAGTAATAGTAATGCTGCTAGCCTGTAATAGTATTGCTGCTAGCCTGTAACCTGAAATAGTATTGCTGCTAGCCTGTAACCTGTAAAAGTATTGCTGCTAGCCTGTAACCTGTAATAGTATTGCTGCTAGCCTGTAACCTGTATTAGTATTGCTGCTGGCCTGTAACCTGTAATAGTATTGCTGCTAGCCTCTAATAGTATTGCTGCTAGCCTGTAACCTGTAATAGTATTGCTGCTAGCCTGTAATAGTATTGCTGCTAGCCTGTAACCTGTAATAGTATTGGTGCTAGCCTGTAACCTGTAATAGTATTGCTGCTAGCCTGTAACCTGTAATAGTATTGCTGCTAGCCTGTAACTTGTAATAGTACTGCTGCTAGCCTGTAATAGTATTGCTGCTAGCCTGTAACCTGTAATAGTATTGCTGCTAGCCTGTAACCTGTAATATTATTGCTGCTAGCCTGTAACCTGTAATAGTATTGCTGCTAGCCTGTAACCTGCAATAGTAACGCTGCTAGCCTGTAACCTATAATAGTATTGCTGCTAGCCTGTAACCTGTAATAGTGTTGCTGCTTGCCTGTGACCGGTAATAGTATTGCTGCTAGCTTGTAATAGTATTGCTGCTAGCCTGTAACCTGTAGTAGTATTGCTGCTAGCCTGTAACCTGTAATAGTATTGCTGCTAGCCTGTAACCTGTAATAGCATTGCTGCTAGCCTGTAACCTGTAATAGTATTGCTGCTAGCCTGTAACCTGTAGTAGTATTGCTGCTAGCCTGGAACCTGCAATATTAACGCTGCTAGCCTGTAACCTGTAATAGTATTGCTGCTAGCCTGTAACCTGTAATAGTATTGCTGCTAGCCTGTAACCTGTAATAGTATTGCTGCTAGCCTGTAATAGTATTACTGCTAGCCTGTAAACTGTAATAGTATTGCTGGTAGCCTGTAACCTGTAATAGTATTGCTGCTAGCCTGTGACCTGTAATAGTATTGCTGCTAGCCTGGAACCTGCAATATTAACGCTGCTAGCCTGTAACCTGTAATAGTATTGCTGCTAGCCTGTAACCTATAATAGTATTGCTGCTAGCCTGTAACCTGTAATAGTGTTGCTGCTTGCCTGTGACCGGTAATAGTATTGCTGCTAGCCTGTAACCTGTAGTAGTATTGCTGCTAGCCTGTAACCTGTAATAGTATTGCTGCTAGCCTGTAACCTGTAACAGTATTGCTGCTAGCCTGTAATAGTATTACTGCTAGCCTGTAAACTGTAATAGTATTGCTGGTAGCCTGTAACCTGTAATAGTATTGCTGCTAGCCTGTGACCTGTAATAGTATTGCTGCTAGCCTGGAACCTGCAATATTAACGCTGCTAGCCTGTAACCTGTAATAGTATTGCTGCTAGCCTGTAACCTGTAATAGTATTACTGCTAGCCTGTAACCTGTAATAGTATTGCTGCTAGCCTGTAACCTTTAATAGTATTGCTGCTGGCCTGTAACCTGTAAAAGTATTGCTGCTAGCTTGTAATAATATTGCTGCTAGCTTGTAACCTGTATTAGTATTGCTGCTAGCCTGTAACCTGTAATAGTATTGCTGCTAGCCTGTAACCTGTAATAGTATTGCAGCTAGCCTGTAACCTGTAATAGTATTGCTGCTAGCCTGTAACCTGTAATAGTATTGCTGCTAGCCTGTAACCTGTAATAGTATTGCTGCTAGCCTTTAATAGTATTGCTGCTAGCCTGTAATAGTATTGCTGCTAGCCTGTAACCTGTAATAGTATTGCTGCTAGCCTGTTACCTGTAATAGTATTGTTGCTAGCCTGTAATAGTATTGCTGCTAGCCTGTAACATGTAATAGTATTCCTGCTAGCCTGTAACCTGTAATAGTATTGCTGCTAGCCTGTAACCTGTAATAGTATTGCTGCTAGTCTGTAACCTGTAATAGTATTGCTGCTAGCCTGTAATAGTATTGCTGCTAGCCTGTAATAGTATTGCTGCTACCCTGTAACCTGTAATAGTATTTCTTCTAGCCTGTAACCTGTAATTGTATTGCTGCTAGCCTGTAACCTGTAATAGTATTGCTGCTAGTCTGTAACCTGTAATAGTATTGCTGCTAGCTTGTAACCTGTAATAGTATTGCTGCTAGCCTGTAATAGTATTGCTGCTAGCCTGTAACCTGTAATAGTATTGCTGCTAGCCTCGAACCTGTAATAGTTTTGCTGCTAGCCGTTAATAGTATTGCTGCTAGCCTGTAACCTGTAGTAGTATTGCTGTTAGCCTGTAACCTGTAATAGTATTGCTGCTAGCCTGTAACCTGTAATAGTATTGCTGCTAGCCTGTAACCTGTAATATTATTGCTGCTAGCCTGTAAAAATTTTGCTGCTAGCCTGTAACCTGTAATAGTATTGCTGCTAGCCTGTAACTTGTAATAGTATTGCTGCTAGCCTGTAAATTGTAATAGTATTGCTGCTAGCCTGTAACCTGTAATAGTATTGCTGCTAGCCTGTAACCTGTAATAGTCTTGCTGCTAGCCTGTAACCTGCAATAGTAACGCTTCTAGCCTGTAACCTGTAATAGTATTGCTGCTAGCCTGTAACCTGTAATAGTATTGCTGCTTGCCTGTGACCTGTAATAGTAATGCTGCTAGCCTGTAATAGTATTGCTGCTAGCCTGTAACCTGTAGTAGTATTGCTGCTAGCCTGTAACCTGTAATAGTATTGCTGCTATCCTGTAACCTGTAATAGTACTGCTGCTAGCCTGTAACCTGTAATAGTATTGCAGCTAGCCTGTGACCTGTAGTAGTATTGCGGCTAGACTTAAACCTGCAATAGTAACGCTGCTAGCCTGTAACCTGTAATATTATTGCTGCTAGCTTGTAACCTGTAATAGTATTGCTGCTAGCCTGTGACCTGTAATAGTATTGCTGCTAGCCTGTAACCTGTAATAGTATTGCTGCTAGCCTGTAACCTGTAATAGTAATGCTGCTAGGCTTTAATAATATTGCTGCTAGCCTGTAACCTGTAATAATATTGCTGCTCGCCTTTAACCTGTAATAGTATTGCTGCTATCCTGTAACCTGTAATAGCATTGCTGCTAGCCTGTATTAGTATTGCTGCTAGCCTGTAACCTGTAATAGTATTGCTGCTAGCCTGTAACCTGTAATAGTATTGCTGCTTGCCTGCAATAGTATTGCTGCTAGCCTGTAACCTGTAATAGTATTGCTGCTAGCCTGTAACCTGTAATAGTATTGCTGCTAGCCTGTAACCTGTTATAGTATTGCTGCTAGCCTGTAACATGTAATAGTATTGCTGCTAGCCTGTAACCTGTAATAGTATTGCTGCTAGCCTGTAATATGATTGCTGCTAACTTGTAATAATATTGCTGCTAGCCTGTAACCTGTAATAGTATTGCTCCTTGCCTGTAACCTGTAATAATATTGCTGCTAGCCTGTAACCTGTAATAGTATTGCAGCTAGCCTGTAACCGGTAATAGTATTGCGGCCAGCCTGTAACCTGTAATAGTATTGCTGCTAGCCTGTAATAGTATTGCTGCTAGTCTTTAATAGTATTGCTGCTAGTCTGTAATAGTATTGCTGCTAGCCTGTAATTGTATTGCTGCTAGCCTGTAATAGTATTGCTGCTAGCCTGTAACCTGTAATAGTATTGCTGCTAGCCTGTAACCTGTAATGGTATTGCTGCTAGCCTGTAACCTGTAATAGTATTGCTGCTAGCCTGTAACCTGTAATAGTATTGCTGCTAGCCTGTGACCTGTAATAGTATTGCTGCTAGCCTGTAACCTGTAATAGTATTGCTGCTAGCCTGTGACCTGTAATAGTATTGCTGGTAGCCTGTAGCCTGTAATAGTATTGCTGCTAGCCTGTAACCTTTAATAGTGTTGCTGCTAGCCTGTAACCTGTAATAGTATTGCTGCTAGCCCGTTACCTGTAATAGTATTGCTGCTAGCCTGTAGTAGTATTGCTGCTAGCCTTTAATAGTATTGCTGCTAGCCTGTAATAGTATTGCTGATAGCCTGTAATAGTATTGCTGCTAGCCTGTAATAGTATTGCTCCTAGCCTGTAACCTGTAATAGTATTGCTGCTAGCCTGTTACCTGTAATAGTATTGCTGCTAGCCTGTAATAGCATTGCTGCTAGCCTGTAACCTGTACTAGTATTGCTGCTAGCCTGTAACCTGTAATAGTATTGCTGCTAGCCTGTAACCTGTAATAGTATTGCTGGTAGCCTCTAACTTGTAATAGTTTTGCTGCTAGCCTGTTACCTGTAATAGTATTGCTGCTAGCCTGTAATAGTATTGCTGCTAGCCTGAAACCTGTAATAGTATTGCTGCTAGCCTGTAACCTGTAATAGTATTGCTGCTAGCCTGTAACCTGTAATAGTATTGCTGCTAGCCTGTAATAGTATTGCTGCTAGCCTTAATAGTATTGCTGCTAGCCTGTAATAGTATTGCTGCTAGCCTGTAACCTGTAATAGTATTGCTCCTAGCCTGTTACCTGTAATAGTATTGCTGCTAGCCTGTAATAATATTGCTGCTAGCCTGTAACCTGTACTAGTATTGCTGCTAGCCTGTAACCTGTAATAGTATTGCTGCTAGCCTGTAACCTGTAATAGTATTGCTGCTAGCCTGTAATAGTATTGCTGCTAGCCTGTAATAGTATTGCTGCTAGCCTGTAGCCTGTAATAGTACTGCTGCTAGCCTGTAACCTGTGATAGTATTGCTGCTAGCCTGTAACTTGTAATAGTAGTGCTGCTAGCCTGAAACCTGTAATAGTATTGCTGCTAGCCTGTAACCTGCAATAGTAACGCTGCTAGCCTGTAACCTGTAATAGTATTGCTGCTAGCCTGTAACCTGTGATAGTATTGCTGCTAGCCTGTGACCTGTAATAGTATTGCATCTAGCCTGTAATAATATTGCTGCTAGACTGTAACCTGTAATAGTATTGCTGCTAGCCTGTAACCTGTAATAGTATTGATGCTAGCTTGTAACCTGTAATAGTATTGCTGCTAGCCTGTAACCTGTAATAGTAATGCTGCTAGCTTGTAATCATACTGCTGCTAGCCTGTAACCTGTAATAGTATTGCTGCTAGCCTGTAACCTGTAATAGTATTGCTGCTAGCCTGTAACCTGTAACAGTATTGCAGCTAGCCTGTAACCTGTAATAGTATTGCTGCTAGCCTGTAACCTGTAAAAGTATTGCTGCTAGCCTGTAACCTGTAATAGTATTGCTGCTTGCCTGTAATAGTATTGCTGTTAGCCTTTAATAGTATTGCTGCTAGCCTGTAATAGTATTGCAGCTAGCCTGTAATAGTATTGCTGCTAGCCTGTAATAGTAATGCTACTAGCTTGTAACCTGTATTGGTTTGCTGCTTGCCTGTAGCCTGTAATAGTATTGCTGCTAGCCTGTAATAGTATTGCTGCTAGCCTGTAACCTGTAATAGTATTGCTGCTAGCCTGTAACCTGTAATAGTATTGCTGCTAGCCTGTAACCTGTAATAGTATTGCTGCTAGCCTGTAACCTGTAATAGTATTGCTGCTAGCCTGTAACATGTAATATTGCTGCTAGCCTATAATAGTATATCTGCTAGCCTGTAACCTGTAATAGTATTGCTGCTAGCCTGTAACCTGTAATAGTATTGCTGCTAGCCTGTAACCTGTGATAGTATTGCTGCTAGTCTGTAACCTGTAATAGTATTGCTGCTAGCCTATAACCTGTAATAGTATTGCTGCTAGCCTGTAACATGTAATATTGCTGCTAGCCTATAATAGTATTGCTGCTAGCCTGTAACCTGTAATAGTATTGCTGCTAACCTGTAACCTGTAATAGTATTGCTGCTAGCCTGTAACCTGTAATAGTATTGCTGCTAACCTGTAACCTGTAATAGTACTGCTGTTAGCCTGTAACCTGTAATAGTATTGCTGCTAGTCTTTAACCTATAATAGTATTGCTGCTAGCCTGTAAACTGTAATAGTATTGCTGCTAGCCTGTAATAGAATTGCTGCTAGCCTTCAACCTGTAATAGTATTGCTGGTAGCCTGTAGCCTGTAATAGTATTGCTGCTAGCCTGTAACCTTTAATAGTGTTGCTGCTAGCCTGTAACCTGTGATAGTATTGCTGCTAGCCCGTTACCTGTAATAGTATTGCTGCTAGCCTGTAATAGAATTGCTGCTAGCCTGTAACCTGTAATAATATTGCTGCTATCCTGTAACCTGTAATAGTATTGCTGCTAGCCTGTAACCTGTAATAGTATTGCTGCTAGCCTGTTACCTGTAATAGTATTGCTGCTTGCCTGTGACCTGTAATAGTAATGCTGCTAGCCTGTAATAGTATTGCTGCTAGAATGTAACCTGTAGTAGTATTGCTGCTAGCCTGTAACCTGTAATAGTATTGCTGCTATCCTGTTACCTGTAATAGTACTGCTGCTAGCCTGTAACCTGTAATAGTATTGCTGCTAGCCTGTGACCTGTAGTAGTATTGCTGCTAGATTGGAACCTGCAATAGTAACGCTGCTAGCCTGTAACCTGTAATAGTATTGCTGCTAGCTTGTAACCTGTAATAGTATTGCTGCTAGCCTGTGACCTGTAATAGTATTGCTGCTAGCCTGTAACCTGTATTAGTATTGCTGCTAGCCTGTAACCTGTAATAGTAATGCTGCTAGGCTTTAATAATATTGCTTCTAGCCTGTAACCTGTAATAATATTGCTGCTCGCCTGTAACCTGTAATAGTATTGCTGCTATCCTGTAACCTATAATAGTATTGCTGCTAGCCTGTAATAGTATTGCTGCTAGCCTGTAACCTGTAATAGTATTGCTGCTAGCCTGTAACCTGTAATAGTATTGCTGCTAGCCTGCAATAGTTGTGCTGCTAGCCTGTTACCTGTAATAGTATTGCTGCTAGCCTGTAACCTGTAATAGTATTGCTGCTAGCCTGTAATCTGTTATAGTATTGCTGCTAGCCTGTAACTTGTAATAGTATTGCTGCTAGCCTGTAACCTGTAATAATATTGTGACCATGCTAGCCATGTTTTATGTTAAGCAACGTCAGGAAGTGTTAGTACATGGATATGTGACTGTCGCAAACCTGGGTGTTACTGGGTGATCACAGCTGTCCTTACGTGAACGCTTATACACTAATAACACGATCACTGACGATAATCCACTACCTTTCAGATTATCATCCACGCTTAGTCCCCTGGTTAAGTAAAACGTCTAACTAGACCCACATTTACTAACCAGCACTACCAATTACCACAATTGGTTAAACTGTCAATCGGACACTACCGAATCTGACTTTCAGACCCTCAACTAGAAACAATTTCTTGGTTAGAGGTTTGACCAGACTAAGCAACACAGAGCTAATTAGGTTGACCCCTCACCGATCAATACCTAACCTCTAGCCTGTTTTCGAACAACACTGAAACTATACAATGTTTTCGGAACATCCAACTTACTTAAAGTTTAAGCTGGAAAACTTACTTTCAATCTATGACCGATACTTTACCCTACGTACTCCATCAGGATAATAAACGTCATAGGTTGCAGAAACTGTTCAGCCTAAGTATACCTTCGACCAAAACACTAGTACCTACGTACAATAGCTATTGCAAACTCTGCAATCAAAGGTTTGAAATTTTGGAAAAGTAAAACTTATACCCAAAATATCTTTAATCCTACTACGGATAAAACCGGTCTTCACTGCTCAACCGCCAGAATAAATAATTTCAAACGAGATGATTTCCCTGAAGACACTTGCACAGCTGGGCTCTCAGACAATATGTAACCACTGATGCACTAACATACTAGCAGATATAATGCACATTTTATGTAAGCAATGACTAGCAACAACATAAAACAATATTTTACCTATACTGCTCTCTAATCATGCTCATGCAGACGTGCAACAATTACATCAAGGTAACCACAACTTGAAGCAAGAACTTATTATTATGGAAAAAATTATGAAAACTCGCTGAAGTGTTGAATTTGTAAAGTATTGGATTAATGGTGCACCTCTGACATTAAAAAAAATGAATGGCTCGTTACCCCCTAGAATTTTCCAGAAATTCTAATCCCGGACGATGAACCCAGAATGTCGCAAACCTGGGTGTTACTGGGTGATCACTACTGATGAAGGACTTCCTTGACTTTCATGACTTACCCCAGAACATGGTTTTATTTCAATAAAAAAACCTAAGGTACACCATTTACTTCCAACACTTCACAAACACATAACACGTTTTTCCAAGTTCGATTATTTTATTATATTCCGTTAATTTTTTTCTTCGAAATCGGAACGATAATTTGGCGATACTTTCGTCGTGGTTACCGAAAATAAAGTTCGATTGTTTTTTTACTTAGCTTCTTATAAGGTCCTCGTTGAAATCGTTGTTAACAAATGAAGAAATCCGGAACTAGATGAGTTGGTGGAAAAGTTAATAGGAGCTGGAACTTGACGTCGATGTTGCCGTTAGATCTAAAGGCTGTCCATGACCCACCAGTGACTTTTGTAGCCCTCGTTAACGTACAGTTCCATCTTAGAATCAGTCACTCCGATCATAAGCCAGACGTCATCGAAGAATCCAGTGCCAGTCTCAAAGATGACATCGTCACAGAATTCCAGGACGATTCATACCACAGAATAAAAAAACACCTGCCGAACAAAACTAGTCTTAGAAATCTGCATGAAAATTATTTTCATACAAACTTAAACTCCTCCAGGTCCGGCTCTGCTTGGAAAAACATGTTACGATTAATCAACACATCAGTCCCCTGAAAACCAACTGCATTCAGACGAACCAACTATTTTTCTCTGGAAAAGAAATGCATTCAAACAAACAAACTATTTTTCTCCTCTGGAAAACAAATGCATTCACTGAACAAACTATCTCACTACTCTGAAAAACAAATGCATTCAATGAACAAACTATTTTTCTCCTCTGAAAAATACATAATATATTCAATGAACAAATCATCACACGTATCAATCTTCTTGGGAAATCATCTTGAATGAAGAAAAATCTAAATATTTACCCTACGGTGCCAGAATTCAGCTAAAGCTGATCAAACGTCGAGGAACAACTATCTTCCTGGCCCAACCACATCTGACATCATTCAGCCTCCAGCTAAACTGTCGTTGGCACCCCACAGAATAAGTTGCCTCGGAGCTTGGGTAGAATCCTCCCTGTCCAGTCTAGATCTCTTTCCCAACTGATTGACAGTTTTCCTAACCGATTTCGCCTCTGTTTCATTTTACTAAGGTTACCATACATTTATCATTAAAACAACCAATGAAAATTTCCCAACGCAAACAAATGACCTATCACCTCAAATATTATATTTTGTAAAATTAATAGCTCACAACCTCTTCGCTTTTCCTAAAAATTTATTATTGGTATTAATCACAAACTTTCACACAAAAGAATCATCGATAAAAATCGTCCATTTTATTCTTTTCCAGGAATACACAAAATGGCGATTGACACGCAGCAAAATTGACGTCATATTTCTAAATCTAGCACAGGCACTCTATAAAATAATTTGCACTTGGAAAATAAAAATCCTCGCGAGCGTTTCGTTTCGCGACAGTGACCATGCTAGCCATGTTTCATGTAAAGCAACGTCAGGAAGTGTTAGTACATGGATATGTGACCATGCTAGCAATGTTTCATGTAAAGCAACGTCAGGAAGTGTTAGTACATGGATATGTGACCATGCTAGCAATGTTTCATGTAATGCAACGTCAGGAAGTGTTAGTACATGGTAATGTGACCATGCTAGCAATGTTTCATGTAAAGCAACGTCAGGAAGTGTTAGTACATGGATATATGACCCTGCTACCCATGTTTTATGTTAGGCAACGTCAGGAAGTGTTAGTACATGAATATGTGACCATGCTATCTGTGTTTAATGGTAAGCAACGTCAGGAAATGTTAGTATTTGGATATGTGACCATGCTAGCCATGTTTTATGTTAAGCAACATCAGGAAGTGTTAGTACATGGATATGTGACCATGCTAGCAATGTTTCCTGTAAAGCAACGTCAGGAAGTGTTAGTACATAAATATGTGACCATGCTAGCCATGTTTTATGTTAAGAAACGTCAGGAAGTGTTAGAACTTGGATATTTGACTATGCTAGCAATGTTTTATGTTAAGCAACGTCAGGAAGTGTTAGCACATGGATATGTGACCATGCTAGCAATGTTTCATGTAAAGCAACGTCAGGAAGTGTTAGTACATGGATATGTGACCATGCTAGCAATGTTTTATGTTAAGCAACGTCAGGAAGTGTTAGTACATGGATAAGTGACCATGCTAGCCATATTTTATGTTAAGCAACGTCAAGAAGTGTTAGTACATGGATATGTGACCTTGCTAGCAATGTTTTATGTTAAGCAATGTCAGGATGTGTTAGTACATGGATATGTGACCATGGTAGCCATGTTTCATGTAAAGCAACGTCAGGAAGTGTTAGTACATGGATATGTGACCATGCCAGCAATGTTTTATGTAACGCAACGTCAGGAAGTGTTAGTACATAAATATGTGACCATGCTAGCCATGTTTTATGTTAAGCAACGTCAGGAAGTGTTAGTACATGGATATGTGACCATGCTAGCAATGTTTTATGTAAAACAACGTCAGGAAGTGTTAGTACATGGATATGTGACCATGCTAGCAATGTTTTATGTAAAGCAACGTCAGGAAGTGTTAATACATGGATATGTGACCATGCTAGCCATAAGCAACGTCAGGAAGTGTTAGTACTTGGATATATGACCATGCTATCCATGTTTTATGTTAAGCAACGTCAGGAAGTGTTAGTACATGGATATGTGGCCATGCTAGCCATGTTTTATGTTAAGCAACGTCAGGAAGTGTTAGTACTTGGATATGTGACCATGCTAGCAATGTTTCATGTAAAGCAACGTCAGGAAGTGTTAGTACATGAATATGTGACCATGCTAGCAATGTTTTATGTTAAGCAACGCCAGGAACGTTTCAAGTTCTTACAAGACACTAATATCTGTTCCACTTGACCGGGGCTAAACCATGTTAGACGCTCAACGTGAAGCACCTGCAACATTTTTATTTCACATAATGTGGCAATAACTTCCTCGGGGTGATCTTCCAGTTGTGGCAAAGTGTGAAGTTGCAGATGGGTAAGCGGTAGTTGAGCTAAGCAGCTCAAGTCTGAGAGGGAAAAGCTCGAATTCCCACTGGCCCTAAACACTTTGATTCCTACTTCCTGCCCATGCACTTGTCTCTTGGACAACTCTTCCGGGACAAAACTACTCATTTGTGTGTGAGGTCTGTTGGATCAGCTTGGGAATAATGGATGCTTTCTGCCAAATGGTCACTGGGGCTTCCTATGATATAATTTGGCAATGTAGGCATTTTATATGTATGGATTTTGTTGATATTGTATAATGATGCCTGTATTCTATTTTGTTTTGTAAACGTAGGTTGAATAAATTAGAGTATAGCCTCAGCGTCCCCTGCGTGGGATGTCTTTATTGTAAAGCGACCGGCTGGTAGATTGCCTTCAGTGTTACCACTAGGGTTGTTTCGGCAGATCTTTTAAGCGGATCAGGGGTGAGTCCTCTTTCACTTCTCTGGTCCTGATTTGGCTCGGAAGAGTCTGCTGGACCTAAAGCAATAACCACATAATGTAATGTAATGTCGTCTTCCTCACTTGACGAGGAGGACTCAGGCTGGTAGCTTCCCGCGCTTCATCGTCACAGTCGTGGGGATCTATGGACACACGCATATACAGACGCATCTATAAATAAATATGCTCGATATTTTATGTAACATAAAACGAGAACAATGGTTAGCAATGCTAAATGGTAAATAGCCAAGTATTTTAACTTTATTTAACGTTTTTTTTACAGTCAGTCTGCCGTTTAAGACAAAATGCCTATCTCAGCTCTGTCTTAATTTGCAAATTGCCGATATCAATCGCTTCACATTGAAGATTATGCTTGGAACAGCATTTATAGCCATTTTCCTACAACACCTAAGAATAACAAGTTCTAAAATTGATTACTTACCTTCGTCTTCTGATTGAAGTATGTTTTGCAACATCTCTGTTGCTTTTTCAGCCCAAAATTGTTCAATGCGTCTGGGCGCCGCCATATTGGTTGCAAATTGCCTATGTCAGGAATGAGATAGGCAATTTGGCATACGAAGCTGTGGCGACCGTTACGATTTAGATAGAGACTTGTACTCTCTAGCACAGATGGCTTGTCTTCCCAGGGCTTTCTTTTTACCCCTACTGCACAACTGCCTAAGTCTGAGTTAGGCATTTATGTTATGAGCTTGACGATATGGAAATGTTACCATGCTAGCAATGTTTCATGTAAAGCACCGTCAGGAAGTGTTAGTACATGGATATGTGACCATGCTAGCCATGTTTGATGTAAAGCAACGTCAGGAAGTGTTAGTATATGGATATGTGACCATGCTAGGCATGTTTAATGTAAAGCAACGTCAGGAAGTGTTAGTACATGGATATGTGAGCATGCTAGCCATGTTTTATGTTAAGCAACGTCAGGAAGTGTTAGTACTTGAATATGTGACTATGCTAGCAATGTTTTATGTTAAGCAACGTCAGGAAGTGTTAGTACATGGATATGTGACCATGCTTGCCATGTTTCATGTTAAGCAACGTCAGGAAGTGTTAGTACATGGATATGTGACCATGCTAGCCATGTTTTGTGTTAGGCAACGTCAGGAAGTGTTAGTACATGGATATGTGATCATGCTAGCAATGTTTAATGTAAAGCAACGTCAGAAAGTGTTAGTACATGGAAATGTGACCTTGCTAGCCATGTTTTATGTTAAGCAACGTCAGTAAGTGTTAGTACTTGGATATGTGACCATGCTAGCCATGTTTTATGTTAAGCAACGTCAGGAAGTGTTAGTACATGGATATGTGACCATGCTAGCCATGTTTTTTGTTAAGCATCGTCAGGAAGTGTTAGTACATGGATATGTGACTATGCTAGCCATGTTTTATGTTAAGCAACGTCAGGAAGTGTTAGTACATGGATATGTGACCTTGCTAGCCATGTTTCATGTAAAGCAACGTCAGGAAGTGTTAGTACATGGATATGTGACCATGCTGGCAATGTTTCATGTAAAGCAACGTCAGGAAGTGTTAGTACATGGATATGTGACAATGCTAGCCATGATTAATGTTAAGCAACGTCAGTAAGTGTTAGTACTTGGATATGTGACCATGCTAGCCATGTTTCATGTAAAGCAACGTCAGGAAGTGTTAGTACATGGATATGTGACCATGCTAGCAATGTTTCATGTAAAGCAACGTCAGGAAGTGTTAGTACATGGATATGTGACAATGATAGCCAAGATTAATGTTAAGCAACGTCAGTAAGTGTTAGTACTTGGATATGTGACCATGCTAGCCATGTTTTATGTTAAGGAACGTCAGGAAGTGTTAGTACATGGATATGTGACCATGCCAGCCATGTTTTTTTGTTAAGCAACGTCAGGTAGTGTTAGTACATGCATATGTGACCATGCCAGCAATGTTTTATGTTAAGCAACGTCAGGAAGTGTTAGTACATGGATATGTAACCATGCTTGCAATGTTTCATGTAAAGCAACGTCAGGAAGTGTGAGTTCATGCATATGTGACCATGCTAGCAATGTTTCATGTAAAGCAACGTCAGGAAGTGTTAGTACATGGATATGTGACCATGCTATCAATGTTTCATGTAAAGCAACGTCAGGAAGTGTTAGTACATGAATATATGACCCTGCTAGCCATGTTTTGTGTTAGGAAAAGTCAGGAAGTGTTAGTACATGGATAAGTGATTATGCTAGCAATGTTTCATGTAAAGCAACGTCAATAAGTGTTAGTACATGGATATGTGACCATGCTAGCTGTGTTTAATGTTAAGCAACGTCAGGAAGTGTTAGATCTTGGACATGTGACCATGCTAGCAATGTTTTATGTAAAGCAACGTCAGGAAGGGTTAGTACTTGGCTATATGACCAAGCTAGCAATGTTTTATGTTAAGCAATTTCAGGAAGTGTTAGTACATGGATATGTGACCATGCTAGCCATGTTTCATGTAAAGCAACGTCAGGAAGTGTTAGTGCATGGATACGTGACCATGCTAGCCATGTTTTATGTTAAGCAACGCCAGGAAGAGTTAGTACATGGATTTGTGACCTTGCTAGCAATGTTTCATGTAAAGCAACGTCAGAAAGTGTTAGTACATGGATATGTGACCATGCTAGTTATGTTTCATGTAAAGCAACGTCAGGAAGTGTTAGTACATGGAAATGTGACAATGCTAGCCATGTTTTATTTAAAGCAACGTCAGGAAAGGTTAGTACTTGGATATGTGACCATGCTAGCAATGTTTTAAATTAAGCAACGTCAGGAAGTGTTAGTACATGGATATGTGACCATGCTAGCCATGTTTCATGTTAAGCAACGCAAGGAAGTTTTAGTACATGGATATGTGACCATGCTTGGCATGTTTTATGTTAAGCAACGTCAGGAAGTGTTAGTACATGGATATGTGACCATGCTATCCATGTTTCATGTAATGCAACGTCAGGAAGTGTTAGTACTTGGATATGTGACCTTGCTAGCCATGTTTGATGTTAAGCAACGAAAGGAAGTGTTAGTACTTGGATATGTGACGATGCTAGCCATGTTTTATGTAAGGCAACGTCAGGAAGTGTTAGTACATGGATATGTGACTACGCTAGCAATAATTTATGTTAAGCAACGTCAGGAAGTGTTAGTACATTGATATGTGACCATGCTAGCAATGTTTCATGTAAAGCACCGTCAGGAAGTGTTAGTACATGGATATGTGACCATGCTAGCCATGCTTGATGTAAAGCAACGTCAGGAAGTGTTAGTATATGGATATGTGACCATGCTAACCATGTTTTATGTAAAGCAACGTCAGGAAGTGTTAGTACATGGATATGTGAGCATGCTAGCCATGTTTTATGCTAAGCAACGTCAGGAAGTGTTAGTACTTGGATATGTGATTATGCTAGCAATTTTTTTATGTTAAGCAACGTCAGAAAGTGTTAGTACATGGATATGTGACCATGCTAGCAATGTTTTATGTAAAGCAACGTCAGAAAGTGTTAGTACATGGATATGTGACCTTGCTTGCCATGTTTTATGTTAAGCAACGTCAGTAAGTGTTAGTACTTGGATATGTGACCATGCTAGCAATGTTTTATGTTAAGCAACGTCAGAAGTGTTAGTACATGGATATGTGACCATGCTAGCCATGTTTTATGTTAAGCAACGTCAGAAAGTGTTAGTACATGGATATGTGACCATGCTAGCCATGTTTTATGTTAAGCAACGTCAGGAAGTGTTAGTACATGGATATGTGACCATGCTAGCCATGTTTTATGTTAAGCAACGTCAGGAAGTGTTAGTACATGGATATGTGACCATGCTAGCCATGTTTAATGTTAAGCAACGTCAGTAAGTGTTAGTACTTGGATATGTGACCATGCTAGCAATGTTTCATGTAAAGCAACGTCAGGAAGTGTTAGTACATGGATATGTGACCATGCTAGCAATGTTTCATGTAAAGCAACGTCAGGAAATGTTAGTATTTGGATATGTGACCATGCTAGCCATGTTTTATGTTAAGCAACAACAGGAAGTGTTAGTACATGGACATGTGACCATGCTAGCAATGTTTCCTGTAAAGCAACGTCACGAAGTGTTAGTACATAAATATGTGACCATGCAAGCCATGTTTTATGTTAAGCAACGTCAGGAAGTGTTAGTACTTGGATATGTGACCATGCTAGCCATGTTTCATGTAAAGCACCGTCAGGAAGTGTTAGTACATGGATATGTGACCATGATAGCCATGCTTGATGTAAAGCAACGTCAGGAAGTGTTAGTATATGGATATGTGACCATGCTAGCCATGTTTTATGTAAAGCAACGTCAGGAAGTGTTAGTACATGGATATGTGAGCATGCTAGCAATGTTTTATGTTAAGCAACGTCAGGAAGTGTTAGTACTTGGATATGTGACCATGCTAGCAATGTTTTATGTAAAGCAACGTCAGAAAGTGTTAGTACTTGCATATGTGATTATGCTAGCAATGTTTTATGTTAAGCAACGTCAGAAAGTGTTAGTACATGGATATGTGACCATGCTAGCAATGTTTTATGTAAAGCAACGTCAGTAAGTGTTAGTACTTGGATATGTGACCATGCTAGCCATGTTTTATGTTAAGCAACGTCAGGAAGTGTTAGTACATGGATATGTGACCATGCTAGCCATGTTTTTTGTTAAGCAACGTCAGAAAGTGTTAGTTCATGGATATGTGACCATGCTAGCCATGTTTTATGTTAAGAAACGTTAGGAAGTGTTAGGACATGGATATGTGACCATGCAAGCCATGTTTCATGTAAAGCAACGTCAGGAAGTGTTAGTACATGGATATGTGACCATGCTAGCAATGTTTCATGTAAAGCAACGTCAGGAAGTGTTAGTACATGGATATGTGACCATGCTAGCCATGATTAATGTTAAGCAACGTCAGTAAGTGTTAGTACTTGGATATGTGACCATGCTAGCCATGTTTTTTGTTAAGCAACGTCAAGAAGTGTTAGTACATGGATATGTGACCATGCCAGCCATGTTTTATGTTAAGCAACGTCAGGAAGTGTTAGGACATGGATATGTGAGCCATGCTAGCAATGTTTCATGTAAAGCAACGTCAGGAAGTGTTAGTACATGGATATGTGACCATGCTAGCAATGTTTCATGTAAAGCAACGTCAGGAAGTGTTAGTACATGGATATGTGACCATGCTAGCCATGTTAATGTTAAGCAACGTCAGAAGTGTTAGTACATGGATATGTGACCATGCTAGCCATGTTTTTTGTTAAGCAACGTCAGGAAGTGTTAGTACATGGATATGTGACCATGCCAGCCATGTTTTATGTTAAGCAACGTCAGGAAGTGTTAGGAGATGGATATGTGAGCATGCTAGCAATGTTTCATGTAATGCAACGTCAGGAAGTGTTAGTACATGGATATGTGACCATGCTAGCCATGTTTCATGTAAGCAACGTCAGGAAGTGTTAGTACATAGATATGTGACCATGCTAGCAATGTTTCATGTTAAGCAACGTCAGGAAGTGTTAGTACATGAATATATGACCTTCTAGCCATGTTTTTGTTAGGAAAAGTCAGGGAAGGTGTTAGTACATGGAATATGTGACCTTGCTAGCCATGTTTTATGTTAAGCAACGTCAGGAAGTGTTAGTACTTGATATTTGACCATGCTAGCAATGTTTTATGTTAAGCAACGTCAGGAAGTGTTAGTACATGGATATGTGACCATGCTAGCAATTGTTTCATGTAAAGAAACGTCAGGAAGTGTTAGGTACATGGATATGTGACCATGCTAGCAATGTTTTATGTTAAGCAACGTCAGGAAGTGTTAGTACATGGATATGTGACCATGCTAGCCATGTTTATGTTAAGCAACGTCAGGAAGTGTTAGTACATGGATATGTGACCATGCTAGCCATGTTTAATGTTAAGCAACGTCAGGAAGTGTTAGTACATGGATATGTGACCATGCTAGCCATGTTTTATGTTAAGCAACGTCAGGAAGTGTTAGTACATGGATATGTGACCATGCTAGCAATGTTTTATGTTAAGCAACGTCAGGAAGTGTTAGTACATGGATATGTGACCATGCTAGCCATGTTTTATGTTAAGCAACGTCAGGAAGTGTTAGTACATGGATATGTGACCATGCTAGCCATGTTTATGTTAAGCAACGTCAGGAAGTGTTAGTACATGGATATGTGACCATGCTAGCCATGTTTTATGTTAAGCAACGTCAGGAAGTGTTAGTACATGGATATGTGACCATGCTAGCCATGTTTTATGTTAAGCAACGTCAGGAAGTGTTAGTACATGGATATGTGACCATGCTAGCATGTTTTATGTTAAGCAACGTCAGGAAGTGTTAGTACTTGGATATGTGACCATGCTAGCCATGTTTTATGTTAAGCAACGTCAGGAAGTGTTAGTACATGGATATGTGACCATGCTAGCCATGTTTATGTTAAGCAACGTCAGGAAGTGTTAGTACATGGATATGTGACCATGCTAGCCATGTTTTATGTTAAGCAACGTCAGGAAGTGTTAGTACTTGGATATATGACCATGCTAGCCATGTTTTATGTTAAGCAACGTCAGGAAGTGTTAGTACATGGATATGTGACCATGCTAGCCATGTTTATGTTAAGCAACGTCAGGAAGTGTTAGTACTTGGATATTTGACTATGCTAGCAATGTTTTATGTTAAGCAACGTCAGGAAGTGTTAGTACATGGATATGTGACCATGCTAGCCATGTTTTATGTAAGCAACGTCAGGAAGTGTTAGTACATGGATATGTGACCATGCTAGCAATGTTTTATGTTAAGCAACGTCAGGAAGTGTTAGTACATGGATATGTGACCTTGCTAGCCATGTTCTATGTTAAGCAACGTCAGGAAGTGTTAGTACATGGATATGTGACCATGCTAGCCATGTTTATGTAAGCAACGTCAGGAAGTGTTAGTACATGGATATGTGACCATGCTAGCAATGTTTTATGTTAAGCAACGTCAGGAAGTGTTAGTACATGGATATGTGACCATGCTAGCCAATGTTTCATGTAGAGCAACGTCAGGAAGTGTTAGTACTTGGATATGTGACCATGCTAGCAATGTTTCATGTAAAGCAACGTCTGGAAGTGTTAGTACATGGATATGTGACCATGCTAGCCATGTTTTATGTTAAAGCAACGTCAGGAAGTGTTAGGACATGGAATATGTGACCATGTTAGCCATGTTTTTTGTTAAGCAACGTCAGGAAGTGTTAGTACATGGATACGTGACCATGCCTAGCCATGTTTTATGTTAAGCAACGCCAGGAAGTGTTAGTACATGGATATGTGACTATGCTAGCAATGTTTTATGTTAAGCAACGTCAGGAAGTGTTAGTACATGGATATGTGACCATGCTAGCCATGATTTATGTTAAGCAACGTCAGGAAGTGTTAGTACATGGATATGTGACCATGCTAGCAATGTTTCATGTAAAGCAACGTCAGAAAGTGTTAGTGCATGGATATGTGACCTTGCCATGTATGTTTTATGTTAAGCAACGTCAGTAAGTGTTAGTACTTGGATATGTGACCATGCTAGCCATGTTTTATGTTAAGCAACGACAGGAAGTGTTAGTACATGGATATGTGACCATGCTAGCCATGTTTTTTGTTAAGCAACGTCAGGAAGTGTTAGTACATGGATATGTGACCATGCTAGCAATGTTTTATGTTAAGCAACATCAGGAAGTGTTAGTACATGGATATGTGACCATGCTAGCCATGTTTCATGTAAAGCAACGTCAGGAAGTGTTAGTACATGGATATGTGACCATGCTAGCAATGTTTCATGTAAAGCAACGTCAGGAAGTGTTATTACATGGATATGTGACCATGCTAGCAATGTTTCATGTAAAGAAACAACAGTAAGTGTTAGTACATGGATATGTGACCATGCTAGCCATGATTATTGTTAAGCAACGTCAGTAAGTGTTAGTACTTGGATATGTGACCATGCTAGCCATGTTTTATGTTAAGCAACGACAGGAAGTCTTAGGACATGGATATGTGACCATGCTAGCCATGTTTTTTGTTAAGCAACGTCAGGAAGTGTTAGGACATGGATATGTGACCATGCCAGCCATGTTTTTTGTTAAGCAACGTCAGGAAGTGTTAGTACATGCATATGTGACCATGCTAGCAATGTTTCATGTAATGCAACGTCAGGAAGTGTTAGTACATGGATATTTGACCATGCTAGCCATGTTTTATGTTAGGCAACGTCAGGAAGTGTTAGTACATGAATATGTGACCATGCTAGCTGTGTTTAATGGTAAGCAACGTCAGGAAATGTTAGAATTTGGATATGTGACCATGCTAGCCATGTTTTATGTTAAGCAACGTCAGGAAGTGTTAGTACATGGATATGTGACCATGCTAGCAATGTTTTATGTAAAACAACGTCAGAAAGTGTTAGTACATGGATATGTGACCATGCTAGCAAAGTTTTATGTTAAGCGACGTCAGGAAGTGTTAGTACATGAATAAGTGACCATGCTAGCAATGTTTCATGTAAAGCAACGTCAGAAAGAGTTAGTACACGGATATGTGACCATGCTAGCCATGTTTCATGTAAAGCAACGTCAGAAAGTGTTAGTACTTGGATATGTGACCACGCTAGCCATGTTTGATGTTAAGCAACGATAGGAAGTGTTAGTACTTAGATATGTGACCATGCTAGGAATGTTTTATGTTAAGCAACGTCAGGAAGTGTTAGTACATGGATAGGTGACCATGCTAGCAATGTTTTATGTTAAGCAACATCAGGAAGAGTCAGTACATGGATATGTGACCATGCTAGCAATGTTTATTGTAAAGCAACGTCACGAAGTGTTAGTACTTGGATATTTGACCATGCTAGCCACGTTTCATGTAAAGCAACGTCAGGAAGTGTTAGTACATGGACATGTGACTATGCTAGCAATGTTTTATGTTAAGCAACGTCAGGAAGTGTTATTACATGGATATGTGACCATGCTAGCAATGTTTCATGTAAAGCAACGTCAGGAAGTGTTAGTACTTGGATATTTGACTATGCTAGCAATGTTTTGTGTTAAGCAACGTCAGGAAGTGTTAGTACATGGATATGTGACCATGCTAGCAATGTTTCGTGTAAAGCAACGTCAGGAAGTGTTAGTACATGGATATGTGACCATGCTAGCAATGTTTTATGTTAAGCAACGTCAGGAAGTGTTAGTACATGGATAAGTGACTATGCTAGCCATGTTTTATGTTAAGCAACGTCAGAAAGTGTAAGTACATGGATATGTGACCTTGCTAGCCATGTTTTATGTTAGGAAAAGTCAGGAAGTGTTAGTACATGGATATATGACCTTGCTAGCCATGTTTTATGTTAAGCAACGTCAGTAAGTGTTAGTACTTGGATATGTGACCATGCTAGCCATGTTTCATGTAAAGCAACGTCAGGAAGTGTTAGTACATGGATATGTGACCATGCCAGCAATGTTTTGTGTTACGCAACGTCAGGAAGTGTTAATACATGGATATGTGACCATGCTAGCAATGGTTAATGTAAAGCAACGTCAGGAAGTGTTAGTACATGGATATGTGACCATGCTTGCAATGTTTTACGTTAAGCAACGTCAGGAAGTGTTAGTACATGGATATAAGACCATGCTAGCAATGTTTTATGTTAAGCAACATCAGGAAGTGTTAGTACATTGATATGTGACCATGCTAGCAATGTTCCATGTAAAGCAACGTCAGGAAGTGTTAGTACTTGGATATGTGACCATGCTAGCCATGTTTCATGTAAGGCAACGTCAGGAAGTGTTAGTACATGGATATGTGATTATGCTAGCAATAATTTATGTTAAGCAACGTCAGGAAGTGTTAGTACATTGATATGTGAAAATGCTAGCAATGTTTCATGTAAAGCAACGTCAGGAAGTGTTAGTATTATGGAAATGTTACCATGCTAGCAATGTTTCATGTAAAGCACCGTCAGGAAGTGTTAGTACATGGATATGTGACCATGCTAGCCATGTTTGATGTAAAGCAACGTCAGGAAGTGTTAGTATATGGATATGTGACCATGCTAGGCATGTTTAATGTAAAGCAACGTCAGGAAGTGTTAGTACATGGATATGTGAGCATGCTAGCCATGTTTTATGTTAAGCAACGTCAGAAAGTGTTAGTACTTGAATATGTGACTATGCTAGCAATGTTTTATGTTAAGCAACGTCAGGAAGTGTTAGTACATGGATATGTGACCATGCTTGCCATGTTTCATGTTAAGCAACGTCAGGAAGTGTTAGTACATGGATATGTGACCATGCTAGCCATGTTTTGTGTTAGGCAACGTCAGGAAGTGTTAGTACATGGATATGTGACCATGCTAGCAATGTTTAATGTAAAGCAACGTCAGAAAGTGTTAGTACATGGAAATGTGACCTTGCTAGCCATGTTTTATGTTAAGCAACGTCAGTAAGTGTTAGTACTTGGATATGTGACCATGCTAGCCATGTTTTATGTTAAGCAACGTGTCACGGCATAAGGCCAGACATTACACCCCCCTACCCTTCCCTGCAAACTATCTACTTACCCTTAATAACAAAACAACACAAAACCCAAGGTGCAATAATAAACAATTTATTTCAAACAAAACGCTCACACTTTCTCACGCAATACAAGCATTCATTCTATACATTCTAACTAAATATTTAACAAAAAGAAGAAATGAAATTGGATGATTCAATGATAAGCCTTAAACATGAATTAAGCAAGATGAAAAATCACTTGAGAATAAAAATGTTATCTTTTCATAGAGTCTTGGCATCATTCAATATAATGTTTAACCAGATGAAAGATTATCTCAAGTCATGTCTTTTCTTCATATTATAATCCACAGTATGCAGACATCTGTCTTTAGTTCTCGCTCTCTTGCAAGTCAAGCTACACAGTTTATACGTATATAAAATAAAAGAAGAAACTTCCTGCTGTCTGGAGCTTGGGCAGGCGTCGCATGCCCCTATGCCGCCCTACCGTACGTATCTCAACGTTGTCAACCCTCGACCTTCCGGCAAAACGACGAAACGGCGACGGAGGTCGAGAGTGAGAGAAGATAGGCGATGATGTAGCTAGGCATGAACTTGGTTGTTACCCCCCTTGAGCCAAACCACGCAGGTGAGGAATGCCATGTGAGGAACCAAATGATGACGTAACGTGAAACAAACTGAACTGAAGTTGTGGAAAGGAGAAGATGACAGAAGACTCATCCTGCAACCATTGGTGCATTCATAAACACATATCCAAATCTACTATTCGTAGTCTTTATCAAAATGGCGACAGTTATCCCCAGTGTCAATCAATAGTCTTTACCTAATTATAATTACGGCACCACCATCTTGATCTAATAAAGCCACATCTCCATTCTGACATTTACGATGTATATATACTGTAATTCCATGCCAAAAATATCAAACAAGCCTCCCTTGAAAATCTGCTACAAAGTCCGTAAATACACAGATTAATAAATGTAACATTATCTATAATTATATTAAATTATCACACTCACATTTCGTACGCATTCGCTCTACATGAAGCCGGTCACTCCTTCCCCCCTCATTATGAAATGCTAATAAAATTTACAAAATGAAACCTAGCGACTGAAAATAAATCCATGCACACAACACATTCGTTCACACCAAGCTTCAAGCCACGGTAGAAAGAGCAAAAGCCACTTACCAGTCCGTGCAGTGTGTTGGGGCGGACACTCGGCGCAGTGCAGCTTTGCCTAAACAAAACTGCCCTCTACAGACTAAGTCACTAGAACACTAAGGTCTGTTGCCACTGTAATAGCTCTAGACTATTCAAACAGCTCTGGTCCCGCTACAATCACTGTTTTTCTGGTGTCTTTTCCAAACAGAAAAAATACGTCCGCTTATAGCTAGCGAAAATGAAATAATAATCAATGCCCCAGCTCACAACTTTACCGTTCCCCTCTATATTCCTACCAAAATTCATAACCATCAAATTATGCTTACGCTGCTGTTAAAACACGTGAAACTCGAGCACGGCTAGCCTAACACGCAAAACAAGTCGCACCATGCAGTATCAAAAATGCTTATGTTATAAAGTCAAGCTACACTATACAATTACAACAACACCTTACCGCGACATATCCCCACCTGAAGATTAAACACCCGTTTAATTAAGAAATTAGTCGCGGAATTATCTTCCTTGTATAACTTTAGAAATTCCTTGATAGAAAATCTGCATCAATGTTGTCGCGTCCAGCAATAGCTTCAACATAGTCTCAACTTCTTTCCGATTGATCTCTTTGTGAGCAAAAGGGATAGGGAACTGACGCGTACGCACTGGAGCATCGTCTTCCATCCTGATCTCGCACTCCACCAAGTTGGTTTTAAGGGGTAAATCGGTCAAAACTTCAGGAAACTGACTGGCTAACCCTTGAATTTCTTCATGGACTTCGGGATTGTTCGGGTCGAGCTGGATATCATCCACCGTTTCCTCTGCTGCCAGGGGGAAAACTGGAAGTGGTTCTGAAATGATCTGCGACTCTTCTCCCTCTTCGGGCTCATCCAAAACCGCTACACTGGCAATGTTGACCTCTCGCTCTCTGTATTGTTTCAGGAGGTTCACATGGTAGGTCTTAACCTTGTCTCCAACTTGAATCTTGTAATCACAGCTGCCTACTTTTCCCACCACAGGATAAGGTCCCTTCCAGGCCATCTTCAACTTGTTCTCTTTGCATGGGGAAAGCATCAGAACCTTACTTCCTACTGCAAAGGTTCTCAGCCTCGCTTTCTTATCAAAGTGATGTTTCTGTCGAAAAGCTTCTTTGCCCAAAGATTCCTTGGCTATCTTGCAGGTTTCTTCTACCTTTTCTCTCAAATCAATGACATGCTGCAGAGCTGACTCGACTTCTCCCGCCTGAGTCTCACGGGTCCACAACTCCCTCAACACTTGCATCGGACCTCGCACGGTACGGCCATACAACAACTGGAATGGGGAGAACTTGGTGCTCTCTTGGGGGACCTCACGGTACGCAAACAGCAATGCTGGAATATAACGATCCCAAGTCTTTGGTTTCTCGATGCACAGTTTCTTTATCATAGCTTTGAGTGTCTGGTTGAAGCGCTCAACTAGCCCATTGCACATCGCATGGTACGGCGTGGTCAGGTTCCCTTTTACAGCGAGCATGCGATATACTTCTTGCATCACCTCGGAAGTGAACTGAGATCCTCGATCGGATAGCACCTCCCCTGGGATACCAAGCCTAGTCCAAATTTCCCACAAGGCTTCGGCAACGGTCTCGGCTCTAATGTCTTTGAGAGGAACTGCCTCCGGATAACGCGTTGCATAATCCACCATTACAAGAACATAGCGGTAATTACGCTCAGAGCAAGGGATGATTGGACCAATCAAATCGACGGCGACTTTCTCAAAAGGCTGGTCAACCAGAGGCATGCTAACTAACGTTGCTTTGGGAACTCTACCCTTCGGCACTGCCCTCTGACATGCGTCGCAAGTCTGACAATAGCGGCGAATGTCCCCTGACATACCCGGCCAATAGAAATCCACCCAGACCCGATGCTGAGTTCTTCTCGCTCCCAGATGCCCACTCATTGGCGTATCATGTGCAAGTTTCATGACATCTTTCCTAAGAGATTGAGGAACGCAGACCTGCTTGAACGTTTTATTCCCTTCTCTAACCATGCGCATCAGGATGCCTTTCTTTTGGAAAAAGGACGTCTCACACCTTTTCTTTCCACGACCACCAACTATCTCGTGAGAGTCTGCCGCCTGCAATGCCCTAACCAAAGTCAAGTCTTCTCTCTGCAATCTGCTTAACTCATCTGGTGTGACGTCTAGCCCTGAGACTCTTTTGACTGGCAAAGAAACTACTTCCTCCTTCCTAATCTGCGCTCTTGTTTGCACCGCGGATAACAGTTTGCGATCAGCATAAACTGGAATTTTTACGCTCTCTCCATCCGCAAACACCACCGTGTTGCCAATCACGACATCATGACAAAGCTGGTCTGCCACTAGCACCTGAACTCTACCTCTAACCCATGGTGACTCTATCAGTACCGAGGCAACCGAGTACTCCCTAGTGACAGATGGATCAGCTAATGACACCTTATGTCTGAAACCTGTGAGAAGATCCTCTTCAGAGACTAGCCTGGACGAAACAATGCATAGTTCTGCACCGGTATCTCTCAATGCAAGTACTGACTGACCGTTTAGAGTAACCTGCGCCTCTGACACGAGCTCTAAGAGGTCGCATCTCTCGCAGAGTACTGGAACCTCTTTCCCAGTCGTATTACCCACATCAGAACGCACAGCGCTGATTTTCTTGCCACTCGGACAGTTCCGTCTGACATGACCTTTTTGTTTGCATTCGTAACAGGTAACCTCTCTACTCGTGGTATTCGCTTTGTTATCTCCCTGAGGCCTGGACTTACTCGCATCACTGGCTGAACTTTGGGAACCAGGGTGCTTGTGTCGGCTACCATCTCGAGTTAGACCACCTTTCTCGTCACGGACGGCTCTGCGCGCTTGTACTCTGTCATCTGCTACTGTCGCGGCCTCCTCGGAAGTTGTAACTTTATGCTCTCTGACAGCCACCGCCAAATCAGGGTTTAGTGTGGACACAAACTGTTCAAGAACAAACATGTCAATCACCTTGTCGGGGTCATTTGGGTCTACCTTTGCTACACAGAACCACCTAGATAAAGTTTGCTTCAACCGCTTCAAAAAGGAGGGAAAGCTCTCTGAGGCTTCTTTCTTCATAGTCCTGAACTGCCTACGGAAATAGTCTGCATCTCTCCTGAACCGAAACAGCAACGCGGTCTTCACAGCTTCGTAATCTGCGGCATCCTCTGGTGTTAACTGCAACATTGTCTCTCTAGCAACTCCCTGAAGCGACGGAACTAACCTACTTGCCCAGGTATCTTTAACCCACTTGTGCATAGCAGCTACCCGCTCAAAATGAAGCAAATACTGATCGATATCATCTCTCTCATCAAACGGGGGCAACTTTATTCTATAGCCACTGCCAGAAGACCAACCAGCTTGAGATTGAGACAACACTTCCCTTGTAAGCTCCATTTCCTGCCTACGAAGTTTCTCCTGTTGCCGTAACTCTTCCCTACGAAGTTCCTCCATTTTACGCATCTCTTCGCGACGAAACTCCATCTCCTCACGCCTAACTGCTTCCTGTTGACGCAACTCTTCCCTACGGAAATCATCTTGACGCTGCTTCTCCTCGTCAGCTCTAACCAATTCACTTGCAAGCCTAACAACTTCTTGCCCCATGGTCATGCCTGAGCTAACTAACATGGTTATGTACTGCTTCAGCTTTGAGCCTTTACTACTTCCCCCACGTACGTCTCCTTCAGCACCCCAGGACGGTGAAAATGTATGGCCCTTAGACTTGGAACTAACTGCTCCCGACGGTGTAGATGGCTCACCCAGAGTTAACGCTCTCAAATCCGAGTCCAACCTAGAAGACATGCTATCGCCACTTGCTACGGTAGTAGTATCAAGCAAACCCCCTAATGCGATATTAGGTACCCGTTCCTGCGCTTCACTATCCAAGGTTTTGGAAGTCATGGTTGGTGGATATAGTACTAACCCAGACCTTAACTCCATAAACCCACCTCCTAACTCTACCATCTATTTCTTTCCAAAAAAAACCAACAATTCCTCCCTAAACACTAAAACCTACCTTCAGAGGTATGTTGACAAGCTGCCACGAACGAGCGAGTGTCCGTCCCACGGCCACGAGCACGGACCAGCAAGGAAGTCCTCTGCCCTCCCCACCGCTGCTCTTCGTCAAGCTTGGTGATGCCCACTGCACCACGGCTCCAGGCGCCCGCCAACCTCCCGCTGAAAGCAGCAACAAACAAACTTCAGACACACAAAACAAAATTTATAACTAATTGCACCTTCCTAATACTACCAAACCTATCGATCACGTCGGGGTCACCAAATATGTCACGGCATAAGGCCAGACATTACACCCCCCCTACCCTTCCCTGCAAACTATCTACTTACCCTTAATAACAAAACAACACAAAACCCAAGGTGCAATAATAAACAATTTATTTCAAACAAAACGCTCACACTTTCTCACGCAATACAAGCATTCATTCTATACATTCTAACTAAATATTTAACAAAAAGAAGAAATGAAATTGGATGATTCAATGATAAGCCTTAAACATGAATTAAGCAAGATGAAAAATCACTTGAGAATAAAAATGTTATCTTTTCATAGAGTCTTGGCATCATTCAATATAATGTTTAACCAGATGAAAGATTATCTCAAGTCATGTCTTTTCTTCATATTATAATCCACAGTATGCAGACATCTGTCTTTAGTTCTCGCTCTCTTTGCAAGTCAAGCTACACAGTTTATACGTATATAAAATAAAAGAAGAAACTTCCTGCTGTCTGGAGCTTGGGCAGGCGTCGCATGCCCCTATGCCGCCCTACCGTACGTATCTCAACGTTGTCAACCCTCGACCTTCCGGCAAAACGACGAAACGGCGACGGAGGTCGAGAGTGAGAGAAGATAGGCGATGATGTAGCTAGGCATGAACTTGGTTGTTACCCCCCTTGAGCCAAACCACGCAGGTGAGGAATGCCATGTGAGGAACCAAATGATGACGTAACGTGAAACAAACTGAACTGAAGTTGTGGAAAGGAGAAGATGACAGAAGACTCATCCTGCAACCAATGGTGCATTCATAAACACATATCCAAATCTACTATTCGTAGTCTTTATCAAAATGGCGACAGTTATCCCCAGTGTCAATCAATAGTCTTTACCTAATTATAATTACGGCACCACCATCTTGATCTAATAAAGCCACATCTCCATTCTGACATTTAACGATGTATATATACTGTAATTCCATGCCAAAAATATCAAACAAGCCTCCCTTGAAAATCTGCTACAAAGTCCGTAAATACACAGATTAATAAATGTAACATTATCTATAATTATATTAAATTATCACACTCACATTTCGTACGCATTCGCTCTACATGAAGCCGGTCACTCCTTCCCCCCTCATTATGAAATGCTAATAAAATTTACAAAATGAAACCTAGCGACTGAAAATAAATCCATGCACACAACACATTCGTTCACACCAAGCTTCAAGCCACGGTAGAAAGAGCAAAAGCCACTTACCAGTCCGTGCAGTGTGTTGGGGCGGACACTCGGCGCAGTGCAGCTTTGCCTAAACAAAACTGCCCTCTACAGACCAAGTCACTAGAACACTAAGGTCTGTTGCCACTGTAATAGCTCTAGACTATTCAAACAGCTCTGGTCCCGCTACAATCACTGTTTTTCTGGTGTCTTTTCCAAACAGAAAAAATACGTCCGCTTATAGCTAGCGAAAATGAAATAATAATCAATGCCCCAGCTCACAACTTTACCGTTCCCCTCTATATTCCTACCAAAATTCATAACCATCAAATTATGCTTACGCTGCTGTTAAAACACGTGAAACTCGAGCACGGCTAGCCTAACACGCAAAACAAGTCGCACCATGCAGTATCAAAAATGCTTATGTTATAAAGTCAAGCTACACTATACAATTACAACAACACCTTACCGCGACAAACGTAAGGAAGTGTTAGTACATGGATATGTGACCATGCTAGCCATGTTTTTTGTTAAGCATCGTCAGGAAGTGTTAGTACATGGATATGTGACTATGCTAACCATGTTTTATGTTAAGCAACGTCAGGAAGTGTTAGTACATGGATATGTGACCATGCTGGCAATGTTTCATGTAAAGCAACGTCAGGAAGTGTTAGTACATGGATATGTGACAATGCTAGCCATGATTAATGTTAAGCAACGTCAGTAAGTGTTAGTACTTGGATATGTGACCATGCTAGCCATGTTTCATGTAAAGCAACGTCAGGAAGTGTTAGTACATGGATATGTGACAATGCTAGCCAAGATTAATGTTAAGCAACGTCAGTAAGTGTTAGTACTTGGATATGTGACCATGCTAGCAATGTTTCATGTAATGCAACGTCAGGAAGTGTTAGTACATGGATATGTGACCATGCTAGCAATGTTTCATGTTAAGCAACGTCAGGAAGTGTTAGTACATGTATATATGACCCTGCTTGCCATGTTTTAATGTTAGGCAACTAACGTCAGGAAGTGTTAGTACATGAATATGTGACCATGCTAGCTGTGTTTAATGGTAAGCAACGTCAGGAAATGTTACTTTTTGGATATGTGACCATGCTAGCCATGTTTTTTGTTAAGCAACATCAGGAAGTGTTAGTACATGGATATGTGACCTTGCTAGCAATGTTTTATGTTAAGCAATGTCAGGAAGTGTTAGTACATGGATATGTGACCATCTAGCCATGTTTCATGTAAAGCAACGTCAGGAAGTGTTAGTACATGGATATGTGACCATGATAGCTGTGTTTAATGTTAAGCAACGTCAGGAAGTGTTAGATTTTGGATATGTGACCATGCTTGCAATGTTTTATGTAAAGCAACGTCAGGAAGGGTTAGTACTTGGATATGTGACATTGCTAGCAATGTTTTATGTTAAGCAATGTCAGGAAGTGTTAGTACATGGATATGTGACCATGCTAGCCATGTTTTATGTAAAGCAACGTCAGGAAGTGTTAGTACATGGATACTTGACCATGCTAGCCATGTTTTATGTTAAGCAACGCCAGGAAGTGTTAGTACATGGATATGTGACCTTGCTAGCAATGTTTCATGTAAAGCAACGTCAGAAAGTGTTAGTACATGGATATGTGACCATGCTAGCCATGTTTCATGTAAAGCAACGTCAGGAAGTGTTAGTACTTGGATATGTGACCATGCTAGCCATGTTTCATGTAAAAGCAACGTCAGGAAGTGTTAGTACATGGATATGTGACCATGCTAGCCACGTTTTATGTTAAGCAACGTCAGTAAGTGTTAGTACATGGATATGTGACCATGCTAGCAATGTTTCATGTAAAGCAATGTCAGAAAGTGTTAGTACATGGATATGTGACCTTGCTAGCTATGTTTATGCAAAGCAACGTCAGGAAGTGTTAGTACTTGGATATGTGACCATGCTAGCCATGATTAGTGTTAAGCAACGTCAGTAAGTGTTAGTACTTGGATATGTGACCATGCTAGCCATGTTTTATGTTAAGCAACGTCAGGAAGTGTTAGGACATGGATATGTGACCATGCTAACCATGTTTTTTGTTAAGCAACGTCAGGAAGTGTTAGGACATGGAAATGTGACCATGCCAGCCATGTTTTTTGTTAAGCAACGTCAGGAAGTGTTAGTACATGCATATGTGACCATGCTAGCAATGTTTCATGTAATGCAACGTCAGGAAGTGTTAGTACATGGATATTTGACCATGCTAGCCATGTTTTATGTTAGGCAACGTCAGGAAGTGTTAGTACTTGGATATGTGACCATGCTAGCCATGTTTCATGTAAAGCAACGTCAGGAAGTGTTAGTACATGGATATGTGACCATGCTAGCAATGTTTCATGTAAAGCAACGTCAGGAAGTGTTAGTACATGGATATGTGACCATGCTAGCCATGTTTAATGTTAAGCAACGTCAGTAAGTGTTAGTACTTGGATATGTGACCATGCTAGCCATGTTTCATGTAAAGCAACGTCAGGAAGTGTTAGTACATGGATATGTGACCATGCTAGCAATGTTTCATGTTAAGCAACGTCAGGAAGTGTTAGTACATGGATATGTGACAATGCTAGCCATGTTTAATGTTAAGCAACGTCAGTAAGTGTTAGTACTTGGATATGTGACCATGCTAGCCATGTTTTATGTTAAGCAACGTCAGGAAGTGTTAGGACATGGATATGTGACCATGCTAGCCATGCTTTTTGTTAAGCAACGTCAGGAAGTGTTAGTACATGGATATGTGACCATGCCAGCCATGTTTTTTGTTAAGCAACTTCAGGTAGTGTTAGTACATGCATATGTGACCATGCTAGCAATGTTTCATGTAATGCAACGTCAGGAAGTGTTAGTACATGGATATGTGACCATGCTAGCAATGTTTCATGTAAAGCAACGTCAGGAAGTGTTAGTACATGTATATATGACCCTGCTTGCCATGTTTTAATGTTAGGCAACTAACGTCAGGAAGTGTTAGTACATGAATATGTGACCATGCTAGCTGTGTTTAATGGTAAGCAACGTCAGGAAATGTTACTTTTTGGATATGTGACCATGCTAGCCATGTTTTATGTTAAGCAACATCAGGAAGTGTTAGTACATGGATATGTGACCTTGCTAGCAATGTTTTATGTTAAGCAATGTCAGGAAGTGTTAGTACATGGATATGTGACCATGCTAGCCATGTTTCATGTAAAGCAACGTCAGGAAGTGTTAGTACATGGATATGTGACCATGATAGCTGTGTTTAATGTTAAGCAACGTCAGGAAGTGTTAGATTTTGGATATGTGACCATGCTTGCAATGTTTTATGTAAAGCAACGTCAGGAAGGGTTAGTACTTGGATATGTGACATTGCTAGCAATGTTTTATGTTAAGCAATGTCAGGAAGTGTTAGTACATGGATATGTGACCATGCTAGCCATGTTTTATGTAAAGCAACGTCAGGAAGTGTTAGTACATGGATACTTGACCATGCTAGCCATGTTTTATGTTAAGCAACGCCAGGAAGTGTTAGTACATGGATATGTGACCTTGCTAGCAATGTTTCATGTAAAGCAACGTCAGAAAGTGTTAGTACATGGATATGTGACCATGCTAGCCATGTTTCATGTAAAGCAACGTCAGGAAGTGTTAGTACTTGGATATGTGACCATGCTAGCCATGTTTCATGTAAAGCAACGTCAGGAAGTGTTAGTACATGGATATGTGACCATGCTAGCCACGTTTTATGTTAAGCAACGTCAGTAAGTGTTAGTACATGGATATGTGACCATGCTAGCAATGTTTCATGTAAAGCAATGTCAGAAAGTGTTAGTACATGGATATGTGACCTTGCTAGCTATGTTTCATGCAAAGCAACGTCAGGAAGTGTTAGTACTTGGATATGTGACCATGCTAGCCATGATTAGTGTTAAGCAACGTCAGTAAGTGTTAGTACTTGGATATGTGACCATGCTAGCCATGTTTTATGTTAAGCAACGTCAGGAAGTGTTAGGACATGGATATGTGACCATGCTAACCATGTTTTTTGTTAAGCAACGTCAGGAAGTGTTAGGACATGGAAATGTGACCATGCCAGCCATGTTTTTTGTTAAGCAACGTCAGGAAGTGTTAGTACATGCATATGTGACCATGCTAGCAATGTTTCATGTAATGCAACGTCAGGAAGTGTTAGTACATGGATATTTGACCATGCTAGCCATGTTTTATGTTAGGCAACGTCAGGAAGTGTTAGTACATGAATATGTGACCATGCTAGCTGTGTTTAATGGTATGCAACGTCAGGAAATGTTAGTATTTGGATATGTGACCATGCTAGCCATGTTTTATGTTAAGCAACGTCAGGAAGTGTTAGTACATGGATATGTGACCATGCTAGCAATGTTTCATGTAAAACAACGTCAGAAAGTGTTAGTACATGGATATGTGACCATGCTAGCAATGTTTTATGTTAAGCGACGACAGGTAGTGTTAATACATGGATAAGTGACCATGCTAGCAATGTTTCATGTAAAGCAACGTCACGAAGTGTTAGTACTTGGATATTTGACCATGCTAGCCACGTTTCATGTAAAGCAACGTCAGGAAGTGTAAGTACATGGGTATGCGACTATGCTAGCAATGTTTTATGCTAAGCAACGTCAGGAAGTGTTAGTACATGGATATGTGACCATGCTAGCAATGTTTCATGTAAAGCAACGTCAGGAAGTGTTAGTACTTGGATATTTGACTATGCTAGCAATGTTTTATGTTAAGCAACGTCAGGAAGTGTTAGTACATGGATATGTGACCATGCTAGCCATGTTTTATGTTAAGCAACGTCAGGAAGTGTTAGTACTTGCATATGTGACTATGCTAGCAATGTTTTATGTTAAGCAACGTCGGGAAGTGTTAGTACATGGATATGTGACCATGCTAGCCATGTTTCATGTTAAGCAACGCCAGGAAATGTAAGTACATGGATATGTGACCATGTTTTATGTTAAGGAACTTCAGGTAGTGTTAGTACATAAATATGTGACCATGCTAGCCATGTTTCATGTAAAGCAACGTCAGGAAGTGTTAGTACATGGATATGTTACCATGCTAGCAATGTTTCCTGTAAAGCAACGTCAGGAAGTGTTAGTACATGGATATGTGACTATGCTAGCCATGTTTTATGTTAAGGAACTTCAGGTAGTGTTAGTACATAAATATGTGACCTTCCTAGCAATGTTTCATGTAAAGCAACGTCAGAAAGTGTTAGTACATGGATATGTGACTATGCTAGCCATGTTTTATGTTAAGGAACTTCAGGAAGTGTTAGTCCTTGGATATGTGACTATGCTAGCAATGTTTTATGTTAAGCAACGTCAGAAAGTGTTAGTACATGGATATGTGACCATGCTTGCCATGTTTCATGTTAAGCAACGTCAGGAAGTGTTAGTACATGGATATGTGACCATGCTAGCCATGTTTTATGTTAGTCAACGTCAGGAAGTGTTAGTACATGGATATGTGACCATGCTAGCAATGTTTCATGTAAAGCAACGTCAGAAAGTGTTAGTACAAGGAAATGTGACCTTGCTAGCCATGTTTTATGTTAAGCAACGTCAGTAAGTGTTAGTACTTGGATATGTGACCATGCTAGCCATGTTAAATGTTAAGCAACGTCAGGAAGTGTTAGTACATGGATATGTGACCATGCTAGCCATGTTTTTTGTTAAGCATCGTCAGGAAGTGTTAGTACATGGATATGTGACTATGCTAGCCATGTTTTATGTTAAGGAACTTCAGGTAGTGTTAGTACATAAATATGTGACCATGTTAGCCATGTTTCATGTAAAGCAACGTCAGGAAGTGTTAGTACATGGATATGTTACCATGCTAGCAATGTTTCCTGTAAAGCAACGTCAGGAAGTGTTAGTACATGGATATGTGACAATGCTAGCCATGATTAATGTTAAGCAACGTCAGTAAGTGTTAGTACTTGGATATGTGACCATGCTAGCCATGTTTTATGTTAAGCAACGTCAGGAAGTGTTAGGACATGGATATGTGACCATGCTAGCCATGCTTTTTGTTAAGCAACGTCAGGAAGTGTTAGTACATGGATATGTGACCATGCCAGCCATGTTTTTTGTTAAGCAACGTCAGGAAGTGTTAGTACATGCATATGTGACCATGCTAGCAATGTTTTATGTAATGCAACGTCAGGAAGTGTTAGTACATGGATATGTGACAATGCTAGCAATGTTTCATGTAAAGCAACGTCAGGAAGTGTTAGTACATGTATATATGACCCTGCGAGCCATGTTTTATGTTAGGCAACGTCAGGAAGTGTTAGTACAAGAATATGTGACCATGCTAGATGTGTTTAATGGTAAGCAACGTCAGGAAATGTTACTATTTGGATATGTGACCATGCTAGCCATGTTTTATGTTAAGCAACATCAGGAATTGTTAGTACATGGATATGTGACCATGCTAGCAATGTGTCCTGTAAAGCAACGTCACGAAGTGTTAGTACATCAATATGTGACCATGCTAGCCATGTTTTATGTTAAGCAACGTCAGGAAGTGTTAGTACTTGGATATATGACCATGCTAGCCATGTTTTATGTTAAGCAACGTCAGGATGTGTTAGTACATGGATATGTGACCATGCTATTTATGTTTTATGTTAAGCAACGTCAGGAAGTGTTAGTACTTGGATATTTGACTATGCTAGCAATGTTTTATGTTAAGCGACGTCAGGAAGTGTTAGTACATGGATATGTGACCATGCTAGCAATGTTTCATGTAAAGCAACGTCAGGAAGTGTTAGTACATGTATATATGACCCTGCTAGCCATGTTTTAATGTTAGGCAACTAACGTCAGGAAGTGTTAGTACATGAATATGTGACCATGCTAGCTGTGTTTAATGGTAAGCAACGTCAGGAAATGTTACTTTTTGGATATGTGACCTGTCACGTGGGGTTTATGGGCTCTGCACAATGGAATTATGGACCCTCACGTTTATTCGGTGGGAACTGCTAGTACGTCACCCTATGAATTACTTTAATAAATTTATTTGTTTAGCTCGTTCTGTGTTAAGGTTGGGATACAGAAATAGATAGAAAAATGGTAAAAGATTACTGTCACACTAGCTTTCACACGGCTATGAATCATATGTAGTCCAGCCACTTGATAACAGTTAAAATCACACATTTATTTCTTCTACTCTATACAAGATTCTCTAAGTACTAATCTAACTTAAAAAGTCTCTTTCAATGCTAATAGTTCGATCGCTGATAGTCTAGGCAGCTGTTATATCTTCCTCGGGCACTTGCTATAATATTTCATGTAGATTTGGACTACTGTGGTCCGTTTTACAGTTTCTGAAGAGTTGGACTACTGTGGTCCTGTTATGATCAGTTTAAGTGCACCTTCGTGTTATGCACTTAACTCATGAGTGGGGGTTCGAAGTCCTTCTGTGAGGTAGCTTCTGGTCCACCTGTGTCGTTGTGTAGTTGGGTTCCCTTGCCACGCTGTGGGGTCTGACAGGGAGTTTTTCAGGGTAGCTCTTTCCGTCTTGTGCGGTAGAGGATACTCCGCCAACTAGTCGTTTCTGTGGAGTGGGACGCTCAGGATAGCTCGGGATAGCTCGGGATAGCTCGCCTGCTCGTCTGTTTGACAAGTTCAGGCCCGTTGTGACTTAATAGAATTTTGAGATTCTAAGTCCTGCTTCCTGGTCTATGAGTGAAGATAGTTCTCTGCTAGCTAAGGAGATGTTACTTCTTCCTCGTCTCACACACGACTGACTAAGCTGTGCTAGGTTTTGACACAGTCAAAACTGCTCTACCCACTTAGCCTGCTGCTGATTGGTTAAAACGGTCCGATTCAAAGCTCTCATTCGGTAAAATGTTTACGACTCTCGCACACAGTGCTGAGTCACTAAGCTGTGTGGGGGTCTGGCTCGCTGTGTGTACTTTTATTGCTACTGTGTAATTTAATTGCTGCTGTGTCATAGTCTAACTTCTCTACTGTTACAAAGACATGGCTAAACAGTCAACAAGCAGAGTTAAACTAGCCAATTCATGACATGACCATGCTAGCCATGTTTTATGTTAAGCAACATCAGGAAGTGTTAGTACATGGATATGTGACCTTGCTAGCAATGTTTTATGTTAAGCAATGTCAGGAAGTGTTAGTACATGGATATGTGACCATGCTAGCCATGTTTCATGTAAAGCAACGTCAGGAAGTGTTAGTACATGGATATGTGACCATGATAGCTGTGTTTAATGTTAAGCAACGTCAGGAAGTGTTAGATTTTGGATATGTGACCAAGCTTGCAATGTTTTATGTAAAGCATTGTCAGGAAGGGTTAGTACTTGGATATGTGACATTGCTAGCAATGTTTTATGTTAAGCAATGTCAGGAAGTGTTAGTACATGGATATGTGACCATGCTAGCCATGTTTTATGTAAAGCAACGTCAGGAAGTGTTAGTACATGGATACTTGACCATGCTAGCCATGTTTTATGTTAAGCAACGCCAGGAAGTGTTAGTACATGGATATGTGACCTTGCTAGCAATGTTTCATGTAAAGCAACGTCAGAAAGTGTTAGTACATGGATATGTGACCATGCTAGCCATGTTTCATGTAAAGCAACGTCAGGAAGTGTTAGTACTTGGATATGTGACCATGCTAGCCATGTTTCATGTAAAGCAACGTCAGGAAGTGTTAGTACATGGATATGTGACCATGCTAGCCACGTTTTATGTTAAGCAACGTCAGGAAATGTTAGTACATGGATATGTGACCATGCTAGCAATGTTTCATGTAAAGCAATGTCAGAAAGTGTTAGTACATGGATATGTGACCTTGCTAGCTATGTTTCATGCAAAGCAACGTCAGGAAGTGTTAGTACATGGATATGTGACCATGCTAGACATGATTAGTGTTAAGCAACGTCAGTAAGTGTTAGTACTTGGATATGTGACCATGCTAGCCATGTTTTATGTTAAGCAACGTCAGGAAGTGTTAGGACATGGATATGTGACCATGCTAACCATGTTTTTTGTTAAGCAACGTCAGAATGTTTTAGTACATGGAAATGTGACCATGCCAGCCATGTTTTTTGTTAAGCAACGTCAGGAAGTGTTAGTGCATGCATATGTGACCATGCTAGCAATGTTTCATGTAATGCAACGTCAGGAAGTGTAAGTACATGGATATTTGACCATGCTAGCCATGTTTTATGTTAGGCAACGTCAGAAGGTGTTAGTACATGAATATGTGACCATGCTAGCTGTGTTTAATGGTATGCAACGTCAGGAAATGTTAGTATTTGGATATGTGACCATGCTAGCCATGTTTTATGTTAAGCAACGTCAGGAAGTGTTAGTACATGGATATGTGACCATGCTAGCAATGTTTCATGTAAAACAACGTCAGAAAGTGTTAGTACATGGATATGTGACCATGCTAGCAATGTTTTATGTTAAGCGACGTCAGGTAGTGTTAATACATGGATAAGTGACCATGCTAGCAATGTTTCATGTAAAGCAACGTCACGAAGTGTTAGTACTTGGATATTTGACCATGCTAGCCACGTTTCATGTAAAGCAACGTCAGGAAGTGTTAGTACATGGGTATGTGACTATGCTAGCAATGTTTTATGCTAAGCAACGTCAGGAAGTGTTAGTACATGGATATGTGACCATGCTAGCAATGTTTCATGTAAAGCAACGTCAGGAAGTGTTAGTACTTGGTTATTTGACTATGCTAGCAATGTTTTATGTTAAGCAACGTCAGGAAGTGTTAGTACATGGATATGTGACCATGCTAGCCATGTTTTATGTTAAGCAACGTCAGGAAGTGTTAGTACATGGATATGTGACCATGCTAGCAATGTTTCATGTAAAGCAACGTCAGGAAGTGTTAGTACTTGGATATTTGACTATGCTAGCAATGTTTTATGTTAAGCAACGTCAGGAAGTGTTAGTACATGGATATGTGACCATGCTAGCCATGTTTTATGTTAAGCAACGTCAGGAAGTGTTAGTACTTGGATATGTGACTATGCTAGCAATGTTTTATGTTAAGCAACGTCGGGAAGTGTTAGTACATAGATATGTGACCATGCTAGCCATGTTTTATGTTAAGCAACGCCAGGAAGTGTTAGTACATAGATATGTGACCATGCTAGCCATGTTTTATGTTCAGCAACGCCAGGAAGTGTTAGTGTTACGTTGAAACGTGAACGAAAGTATGTCGGAAGCGCGCACAATAGATCTAATCGTTTCGTTTTGCAAAGTATTCAATAATGGTGTTTATTTACCTTTGATTTGAGTTTGCATTGTTGTTAGGAGAGGCTTTGTATAACGTTGATAATTTGCGTTAGTCGATATTATTTGAGAATCTTCTGGATATGCGTGTTTACTCTTGATAGAAATTTCCTGATACATGTAGAAGCAAGAGGTCGTTCTGGAAGATATAAAAATATGTATTGACGTAAGTCAGTGATGACGATCTTTTATTCGATTGGTGGCAGTACGTTATTTTCTACCATGTACGAAATCTTTCCGGAAAAGAGAGAGGTTATTTAATCGTGTGCAGAGTTGCTGTTGAGAGATAGTAAAGTTGTTGATAGTGATTTGGAAAGTTGCTGTGAAAGTTGTTGAGTTGAATTGAGAATTGTATGCAGTTGTTGATGTGTGTGAATAAAAGTGGAAAACTTCATACGTCGACTTTGTGACTTGTATGCTGTTTGGACGGGCTGTGTGAATAAACGAATCTGAGTTACACCCTATCAGGAATTCAAGCATCGGGGCTGAATCAGATACTGATAGAAAACACCAACATCAAACTGAGTGTAACATTTTGGGGGTCAAGCCGCGATTCACGCCATAGCCAAGGGTTCAACTGCTACAACAAGCGAGTCAACGTTACGAGAGGCAGTCATCGAGGGTAGCCGCCAACGAGTTGCGTCGAGAGGGGCCATCATACTGGGACTACATCACCGATAGGTTCGGGTTGACTGCAAGGGCGTGTAGTCGCCGAAGAGTTGCTTCGTGAGCGAACAACAGAGCGGGACTACGTGGCTGCCGCAGGACTACGTCGAGGGACAGTCTCGGAGCTACATCGCCAGTGTTACAGAGAGCGGCGAGCGGACGTCGCGTCTACTTCAGCACAGGAGCGTATACATCAACACCAGCGTGGTGCAGCGTCGCATACGACGAGGACAGCGGGGCCTGCGTCAGCGAAGGCGACTAGTGACAAGCATCAGCGCTACTGCAGAAAGCGTGCTGTTCTAGAACAGTCTAGAAAGGTACAGCACAGTCAAGAACATTCAAGAAAAAGAACTCTACAGTCAAGAACTTTCTAGAAAAAGAACTTTCCAGAAAAGAACTTTCCAGAAGCATCAAGATGGCTGACTTCTGGCAGAAAGGGGTTGAACTGAATCTAAAAGGCAAGCAGCTGACGGAGTACGTAAAATCCCAGGAGAGAATACAAGAACGAGAATTAGAAGAGCAGCGTCGCCGCGAAGAAAGAGAATTGGAAGAGAAGCGTCTAGAAAAAGAAATAGAACTAGAACAGAAGCGTCTAGAAGTAGAAGAGCAGCGTCGCCGTGAAGAAAGAGAATTTGAACTGAAGCGTCTGGAAATTGAACAGCAGCGGCAAGAAAGAGAAGATGAGCGCAGGCGTGAGGAAAGAGAAGCTGATCGGCAGTTCCAACTAGAGTTGGCGCGCATCCAGCAACAACAGCATGCGCCACAAGTTATCAGTGACAACACGGCTCCAAAATTGCCAGCTTTCGTCGACGGGAAGGACCAGATTGACAGTTATCTGGCGAGATTCGAAAGGTTCGCTGAAAGCTCTAACTGGCAACCTCAAGACTGGGCAATTCGACTGAGTGCACTTCTGACGGGGCAAGCTCTCGAAGTTTACACCAGACTGTCGAACGATGACGCCAAAAACTACGACGTCTTGAAAGAGGCCCTGTTGCAGTGCTACAACTTTACAGAGAAGGGCTACCGTAAACGCTTCCGTGAATGCCGGCCTAAGTCAGACGAGACGCCAAAGCAGTTTGTGGAGCGCCTGTCGTCATATCTACACAAGTGGGTGGAGTTATCAGGCGAAATGAAGTCTTACGACAGTCTCCATGACCTGATTGTGAAAGAACAATTTCTCAATGCCTGTCACAAGGACCTAGCGACCCACTTAGAAGAACAAAAGCTGCAGACGCTTAAAGATGTGACTGAGGCTGCTGAAAGATATCTTATCGCTCATGGGAAAACCCTGGGGCCACCCAGCGCGACGAAACATTTTCAGAAGACTGCAAACCATGGGAACCAGATCCAAGGAAGCCAGACGAGCCAGAGACAGACAGACTCCACGCCTCCTCCCAGGGAAGGGCATTCAAGGGGCTGTTTCACCTGCAACGCTACAGACCACAGAGCTTCTAACTGTCCTCAAAACAAAAGTAGCGGACAGCGGAGCAGTACGGACAATGCAGCGGCGGGCAACCGGCAGAGACGTTTCTCCAATCAACGGCAAACCAGTAGATCTGACCATCAAGTGTGCGGCGGGAGCGTCATTCTTCCGAGTGAGACCGAGCGCACAGCTACTCCTGCGGACGTGCAAGAGTGCATGACTGATGGCCAACTTCTCCTTGCCAACGGGAAATCCATCCCCGTCGTCGCTAGCGCAGCTGTGAACCGTACAGAACATGCCTGTTTCCAAGGGACGCGTCGGAAATCATGAAGTGACTGTCTTAAGAGACTCTGGCTGCAGTGGGGTCATCGTCAGAGAAGACCTAATCGCTAAAGAACAGTTCACTGGCGATTCAAAATGGACACTTATGGCCGACAGCAAATGTGTGAGAGCGCCAGTTGCGAAGATTCATGTCAACACCCCTTTCTACATAGGCGAAGTCGAAGCGGTTTGCCTGAAGAAGCCGCTGTATGATTTGATGATCGGGAATATCGACGGCGCGAGACGACCCGACGACCCCGATCTAGAGTGGAGTCCTGCCTCAACCCAACGCGTCGAAGTTGTGGAGGAGGATCCATTGCCATTTCCCGATGGAGACCTTACAGAGCTGCTACGGGACAATGTGGTTACTCCGGCTCAGCCCTGCCGACCAGAGATCGTCGGCGCTGTTACTACCAGGGCCCAGGCCAAGAGAGACAAGACGTCTACGCCACTGAAGGTCGCCGACAACTCTAAAGCTGCCATCGTGGACAGAGATAAGCTGATCCAGCTCCAGGAAGATGATAGTACTTTAAACAAGTACAGGAACCGCCAAGACCACGTGACCAAGGGCAGTGGCACGGTCTATTTTGAGGTGAAGGCCAAGATCCTGTACAGAATCTTCCAGCACCCGAGGGTCAACGGAGGTAAACCACTACGTCAAGTACTGGTACCATTACCCCTAAGGCGCCAGGTGATGGAAGTAGCGCATGACTCAATCATGGGAGGTCACCTAGGCATCAAGAAGACGTCAGACAGAATCCAGGCGGTGTTCTACTGGCCAGGACTTCATGCGGACGTCAGACGTTTCTGCCGATCATGTGACATTTGCCAGAAGACCATACCTCGAGGAAGGGTCCCGAAAGTGCCTATGCAGAGGATGCCTCTGATCGACCGACCTTTCAAGAGGGTGGCCTTAGACTTAATCGGCGAAATAAGACCTCCGAGTGAAGAAGGTCATCGGTGGGTACTGACTTTAGTGGACTATGCGACTCGGTACCCAGAAGCAGTGCCACTGAAGAAGATTGACACTGAAACTGTAGCAGAGGCACTGGTGGACATGTTCAGTAGGCTTGGAGTGCCTGAAGAAATTCTGACAGACCTCGGGACGCAGTTCGTCTCTGACTGCATGAAGGAGGTCAACAGACTGCTGAGCATCCGGCATTTAACTACGACACCCTACCATCCAATGTGCAACGGGCTTGTCGAAAAGTTCAATGCTACGTTGAAGTCCACCTTGAAGAAACTGTGCAGCGAGCAGCCCAGACAATGGCATCGCTACATCAACGCCTTACTTTTCGCCTACAGAGAAGTACCGCAGGAGTCCACCGGTTTTTCTCCGTTCGAGCTGCTGTACGGAAGAACCATCCGAGGGCCGATGCACATCCTAAAAGAACTGTGGACGAAAGAAGTAGACACCCCAGAGGTGAAGAACAGCTACCAGTACGTGTTTGAGCTACGGGAGAAGCTGGAGCAGACTCTCGAGATAGCCAGAGAAAACCTGAAGAAGTCCCAAGACTGTGGAAAGCACTACTATGACCGTAGGGCTGTGAACAGGAAGTTCAAACCTGGCAACAAAGTGCTGGTGCTGCTACCTACCGATCACAATAAGTTGCTGATGCAGTGGAAAGGCCCGTACGAAGTGGAGACCGTGGTGGGAATCAACGACTACAAGGTGAAGGTCGGCCAGCATTCCAAGATATACCACGCCAACCTCCTTAAGCTGTACGTGGAAAGGCCATCAGAGACTGTGCACGCAGCCACAGCAGCTGTGACCGACGACAGCTTTGACAGCGAAGAACTGTTGGAACTGGGAGACTTCCACAGCAGAGAAGGCATCGATGATGTTAAGCTAGGACCGAGCTTGACGGAAGGTCAAAAGTTGGAGCTCAAGGACCTTATGGGCGAGTTTCCCCACAACTTCAGCGATGTCCCTGGCTCTACAACTTTGGTCGAACACGAAGTCCACCTCACTTCGAATATCCCTGTTCGATCCAAGCCCTTCCCGATCCCTTTCAAGGCCCGTGAATCCTTGAAGAAAGACATCGATGAGATGCTGAAGATGGGCATCATTAGGGAGTCCAGTTCCCCTTACGCATCCCCTGTCGTGGTCGTGAAGAAGAAGGACGGGAGCAATCGAGTATGCATCGACTACAGGAAGGTTAATAAGATCACCGTCTTCGACCCTGAGCCGATGCCTACCGCAGCAGACCTCTTCCGCCAACTATCGGGGAGTAAAATCTTCTCAAAGATTGACCTCAGCAAGGGTTATTGGCAAGTCCCCGTGCGTCAACAGGACATACCAAAGACTGCTTTCATAACTCCTGATGGGACGTACGAGTGCCTAAGGATGCCCTTTGGCATGGTCAACAGCGGAGCCACCCTGAAGAGAGGAATGAGGAAGATGCTCAAAGGGGTGGACAACGTCGTGTGTTACTGGGACGACCTGCTAGTCCACACCCGCACCTGGAAAGAGCATCTGCAGATCTTGAGGGAGCTGTTTCACCGTCTCACAGAAGCCAACCTGACCGTGAGACCCAGTAAGTGCATTCTGGGGACTGACAACGTAGACTTTATCGGCCATTCGCTGAAAGAAGGACAAAAGGGGCTTCTACTAGAAAACGTCACCAAGATTCTGAACGCTCCACGTCCCCAAACCAAGAAGCAGGTGCGATCTTTCCTGGGGTTGGCTGGATACTACAGGGAGTTTGTACCAAACTACTCCGCCATCACAGCACCCTTGTCGGACCTGGTGCGGAAAGGCTGTCCAAACCAAGTGCAGTGGGGACCGTCTCAGGAGAGGGCATACCAGACTGTGCGCGACCTCCTTTCGAAGGATCCGGTGCTACGACTGCCTGACACTTCCAAAGAATTCGTCTTAAGAACAGACGCAGCGGACGAAGGCATCGGCGCCATACTGATGCAAGAACACGAAGGGAAACTATTTCCGGTCAGTTACGCCAGCAAGAAGCTGTCCAGGGCTGAGAAAAATTACTCGACCATGGAGAAAGAGTGCCTTGCCATCATATGGGGAATCCGGAAGTTCGAACTATACCTTCAAGGAGTGAAGTTCGTGCTACAGACTGATCACAAGCCGCTAACTTACTTGAACTCTGCCAAGTTTGTGAACAGTCGGATCATGAGATGGGCTATGTACTTGCAGAACTTTAACATGCGAGTAGAATCTATCAAAGGATCGGACAATGTTGGAGCGGACTTCCTCAGCAGAGTGTGTGAGTAAAGAACATTGACTGTGTGGATGAACTGTGAACATTGACAATATCCAGATAGACTTGAAGATGAAAACCATCGACTCTGTGTAGATAAGCTGAGCGCAATTACAGTATTCAGAAAGTCTTAAATTAGTTTCAATTGAGGATTTTGTTTGTGCATTACGTTTCAACGTTGTTGAAAGAAATTGTGTAAATTTCTTCTTGAGTGGGGGGTTATGTTACGTTGAAACGTGAACGAAAGTATGTCGGAAGCGCGCACAATAGATCTAATCGTTTCGTTTTGCAAAGTATTCAATAATGGTGTTTATTTACCTTTGATTTGAGTTTGCATTGTTGTTAGGAGAGGCTTTGTATAACGTTGATAATTTGCGTTAGTCGATATTATTTGAGAATCTTCTGGATATGCGTGTTTACTCTTGATAGAAATTTCCTGATACATGTAGAAGCAAGAGGTCGTTCTGGAAGATATAAAAATATGTATTGACGTAAGTCAGTGATGACGATCTTTTATTCGATTGGTGGCAGTACGTCATTTTCTACCATGTACGAAATCTTTCCGGAAAAGAGAGAGGTTATTTAATCGTGTGCAGAGTTGCTGTTGAGAGATAGTAAAGTTGTTGATAGTGATTTGGAAAGTTGCTGTGAAAGTTGTTGAGTTGAATTGAGAATTGTATGCAGTTGTTGATGTGTGCTGAATAAAAGTGGAAAACTTCATACGTCGACTTTGTGACTTGTATGCTGTTTGGACGGGCTGTGTGAATAAACGAATCTGAGTTACACCCTATCAGGAATTCAAGCATCAGGGCTGAATCAGATACTGATAGAAAACACCAACATCAAACTGAGTGTAACAGTTAGTACATGGATATGTGACCATTCTAGCCATGTTTCATGTAAAGCAACGTCAGGAAATGTTAGTACATGGATATTTGACAATGCTAGCCATGTTTGATGTTAAGCAACGTCAGAAAGTGTTAGTACTTGGATATGTGACCAAGCTAGCAATGTTTTATGTTAAGCAACGTCAGGAAGTGTTATTACATGGATATGTGACCATGCTAGCAATGTTTTATGTTAAGCAACGCCAGGAAGTGTCAGTACATGGATATTTGTCCATGCTAGCAATGTTTTATGTAAAGCAACGTCAGAAAGTGTTAAAACATGGATATGTGACCATGCTAGCCATGTTTCATGTAAAACAACGTCAGGAAGTGTTAGTCCTTGGATATGTGACTATGCTAGCAATGTTTTATGTTAAGCAACGTCAGAAAGTGTTAGTACATGGATATGTGACCATGCTTGCCATGTTTCATGTTAAGCAACGTCAGGAAGTGTTAGTACATGGATATGTGACCATGCTAGCCATGTTTTATGTTAGGCAACGTCAGGAAGTGTTAGTACATGGATATGTGACCATGCTAGCAATGTTTCATGTAAAGCAACGTCAGAAAGTGTTAGGACATGGAAATGTGACCTTGCTAGCCATGTTTTATGTTAAGCAACGTCAGTAAGTGTTAGTACTTGGATATGTGACCATGCTAGCCATGTTTAATGTTAAGCAACGTCAGGAAGTGTTAGGACATGGAAATGTGACCATGCCAGCCATGTTTTTTGTTAAGCAACGTCAGGAAGTGTTAGTACATGCATATGTGACCATGCTAGCAATGTTTCATGTAATGCAACGTCAGGAAGTGTTAGTACATGGATATTTGACCATGCTAGCCATGTTTTATGTTAGGCAACGTCAGGAAGTGTTAGTACATGAATATGTGACCATGCTAGCTGTGTTTAATGGTATGCAACGTCAGGAAATGTTAGTATTTGAATATGTGACCATGCTAGCCATGTTTTATGTTAAGCAACGTCAGGAAGTGTTAGTACATGGATATGTGACCATGCTAGCAATGTTTCATGTAAAACAACATCAGAAAGTGTTAGTACATGGATATGTGACCATGCTAGCAATGTTTTATGTTAAGCGACGTCAGGTAGTGTTAATACATGGATAAGTGACCATGCTAGCAATGTTTCATGTAAAGCAACGTCACGAAGTGTTAGTACTTGGATATTTGACCATGCTAGCCACGTTTCATGTAAAGCAACGTCAGGAAGTGTTAGTACATGGGTATGTGACTATGCTAGCAATGTTTTATGCTAAGCAACGTCAGGAAGTGTTAGTACATGGATATGTGACCATGCTAGCAATGTTTCATGTAAAGCAACGTCAGGAAGTGTTAGTACTTGGATATTTGACTATGCTAGCAATGTTTTATGTTAAGCAACGTCAGGAAGTGTTAGTACATGGATATGTGACCATGCTAGCCATGTTTTATGTTAAGCAACGTCAGGAAGTGTTAGTACTTGGATATGTGACTATGCTAGCAATGTTTTATGTTAAGCAACGTCGGGAAGTGTTAGTACATGGATATGTGACCATGCTAGCCATGTTTCATGTTAAGCAACGCCAGGAAGTGTTAGTACATGGATATGTGACCATTCTAGCCATGTTTCATTTAAAGCAACGTCAGGAAATGTTAGTACATGGATATTTGACCATGCTAGCCATGTTTGATGTTAAGCAACGTCAGAAAGTGTTAGTACTTATATATGTGACCAAGCTAGCAATGTTTTATGTTAAGCAACGTCAGGAAGTGTTATTACATGGATATGTGACCATGCTAGCAATGTTTTATGTTAAGCAACGCCAGGAAGTGTCAGTACATGGATATGTGTCCATGCTAGCAATGTTTTATGTAAAGCAACGTCAGAAAGTGTTAAAACATGGATATGTGACCATGCTAGCCATGTTTCATGTAAAACAACGTCAGGAAGTGTTAGTCCTTGGATATGTGACTATGCTAGCAATGTTTTATGTTAAGCAACGTCAGAAAGTGTTAGTACATGGATATGTGAACATGCTTGCCATGTTTCATGTTAAGCAACGTCAGGAAGTGTTAGTACATGGATATGTGACCATGCTAGCCATGTTTTATGTTAGGCAACGTCAGGAAGTGTTAGTACATGGATATGTGACCATGCTAGCAATGTTTCATGTAAAGCAACGTCAGAAAGTGTTAGTACATGGAAATGTGACCTTGCTAGCCATGTTTTATGTTAAGCAACGTCAGTAAGTGTTAGTACTTGGATATGTGACCATGCTAGCCATGTTTAATGTTAAGCAACGTCAGGAAGTGTTAGTACATGGATATGTGACCATGCTAGCCATGTTTTTTGTTAAGCATCGTCAGGAAGTGTTAGTACATGGATATGTGACTATGCTAGCCATGTTTTATGTTAAGGAACTTCAGGAAGTGTTAGTACATAAATATGTGACCATGCTAGCCATGTTTCATGTAAAGCAACGTCAGGAAGTGTTAGTACATGGATATGTTACCATGCTAGCAATGTTTCATGTAAAGCAACGTCAGGAAGTGTTAGTACATGGATATGTGACAATGCTAGCCATGATTAATGTTAAGCAACGTCAGTAAGTGTTAGTACTTGGATATGTGACCATGCTAGCCATGTTTTATGTTAGGCAACGTCAGGAAGTGTTAGGACATGGATATGTGACCATGCTAGCCATGCTTTTTGTTAAGCAACGTCAGGAAGTGTTAGTACATGGATATGTGACCATGCCAGCCATGTTTTTTGTTAAGCAACGTCAGGAAGTGTTAGTACATGCATATGTGACCATGCTAGCAATGTTTTATGTAATGCAACGTCAGGAAGTGTTAGCACATGAATATGTGACAATGCTAGCAATGTTTCATGTAAAGCAACGTCAGGAAGTGTTAGTACATGTATATATGACCCTGCGAGCCATGTTTTATGTTAGGCAACGTCAGGAAGTGTTAGTACATGAATATGTGACCATGCTAGATGTGTTTAATGGTAAGCAACGTCAGGAAATGTTACTATTTGGATATGTTACCATGCTAGCCATGTTTTATGTTAAGCAACATCAGGAAGTGTTAGTACATGGATATGTGACCATGCTAGCAATGTTTCCTGTAAAGCAACGTCACGAAGTGTTAGTACATCAATATGTGACCATGCTAGCCATGGATATGTTACCATGCTAGCAATGTTTCATGTAAAGCAACGTCAGGAAGTGTTAGTACATGGATATGTGACAATGCTAGCCATGATTAATGTTAAGCAACGTCAGTAAGTGTTAGTACTTGGATATGTGACCATGCTAGCCATGTTTTATGTTAGGCAAAGTCAGGAAGTGTTAGGACATGGATATGTGACCATGCTAGCCATGCTTTTTGTTAAGCAACGTCAGGAAGTGTTAGTACATGGATATGTGACCATGCCAGCCATGTTTTTTGTTAAGCAACGTCAGGAAGTGTTAGTACATGCATATGTGACCATGCTAGCAATGTTTTATGTAATGCAACGTCAGGAAGTGTTAGTACATGGATATGTGACAATGCTAGCAATGTTTCATGTAAAAGCAACGTCAGGAAGTGTTAGTACATGTATATATGACCCTGCGAGCCATGTTTTATGTTAGGCAACGTCAGGAAGTGTTAGTACATGAATATGTGACCATGCTAGATGTGTTTAATGGTAAGCAACGTCAGGAAATGTTACTATTTGGATATGTGACCATGCTAGCCATGTTTTATGTTAAGCAACGTCAGGAAGTGTTAGTACTTGGATATTTGACTATGCTAGCAATGTTTTATGTTAAGCGACGTCAGGAAGTGTTAGTACATGGATATGTGACCATGCTAGCAATGTTTCATGTAAAGCAACGTCAGAAAGTGTTAGTACATAGATATGTGACCATGCTAGCAATGTTTTATGTTAAGCAACGTCAGGAAGTGTTAGTACATGGATAAGTGACTATGCTAGCCATGTTTTATGTTAAGCAACGTCAGGAAGTGTTAGTACATAGATATGTGACCTTGCTAGCAATGTTTTTTGTTAAGCAATGTCAGGAAGTGTAAGTACATGGATATGTGACCATGCTAGCAATGTTTCATGTAAAGCAACGTCAGGAAGTGTTAGTACATGGATATGTGACCATGCCAGCAATGTTTTATGTTACGCAACGTCAGGAAGTGTTAGTACATAAATATGTGACCATGCTATCCATGGTTTATGTTAAGCAACGTCAGGAAGTGTTAGTACATGGATATGTGACCATGCTAGCGATGTTTCATGTAAAACAACGTTAGGAAGTGTTAGTACATGGATATGTGACCATGCTAGCAATGTTTTATGTTAAGAGACGTCAGGAAGTGTTAGTACATGGATATGTGACCATGCTAGCGATGTTTCATGTAAAGCAACGCCAGGAAGTGTTAGTACATGGATATGTGACCTTGCTAGCAATGTTTCATGTAAAGCAACGTCAGAAAGTGTTAGTACATGGATATGTGACCATGCCAGTAATGTTTCATGTAAAGCAACGTCAGGAAGTGTTAGTACTTGGAAATGTGACCATGCTAGCCATGTTTGATGTTAAGCAACGATAGGAAGTGTTAGTACTTGGATATGTGACCATGCTAGGAATGTTTTATGTTAAGCAACGTCAGGAAGTGTTAGTACATGGATAGGTGACCATGCTAGCAATGTTTCATGTAAAGCAACGTCAGAAAGTGTTAGTACATAAATATGTGACCTTGCTAGCCATGTTTTATGTTAAGCAACGTCAGTAAGTGTTAGTACTTGGATATGTGACCATGCTAGCCATGTTTTATGTTAAGCAACGTCAGGAAGTGTTAGTACATGGATATGTGACCATGCTAGCCATGTTTTTTGTTTAGCAACGTCAGGAAGTGTTAGTACATGGATATGTGACCATGCTAGCAATGTTTTATGTTAAGCAACGTCAGGAAGTGTTAGTACATGGATATGTGACCATGCTAGCCATGTTTCATGTAAAGCAACGTCAGGAAGTGTTAGTACATGGATATGTGACCATGCTAGCAATGCTTCATGTAAAGCAACGTCAGGAAGTGTTAGTACATGGATATGTGACCATGCTAGCAATGTTTTATGTTAAGCAACGCCAGGAAGTGTCAGTAAATGGATATGTGACCATGCTAGCAATGTTTTATGTTAAGGAACGCTAGAAAGTGTCAGTAAATGAATATGTGACCATGCTAGCAATGTTTTATGTAAAGCAACGTCAGAAAGTGTTAAAACATGGATATGTGACCATGCTAGCCATGTTTCATGTAAAGCAACGTCATGAAGTGTTAGTACATGGATATGTGACCAAGCTAGCAATGTTTTATGTTAAGCAACGTCAGGAAGTGTTATTACATGGATATGTGACCATGCTAGCAATGTTTTATGTTAAGCAACGCCAGGAAGTGTCAGTACATGGATAGGTGTCCATGCTAGCAATGTTTTATGTAAAGCAACGTCAGAAAGTGTTAAAACATGGATATGTGACCATGCTAGCCATGTTTCATGTAAAACAACGTCATGAAGTGTTAGTACATGGATATGTGACAAGGCTAGCAATGTTTAATGTTAAGCAACGTCAGGAAGTGTTAGTACATGGATATGTGACCATGCTAGCAATGTTTCATGTAAAGCAACGTCAGGAAGTGTGAGTTCATGCATATGTGACTATGCTTGCAATGTTTCATGTAAAGCAACGTCAGGAAGTGTTAGTACATGGATATGTGACCATGCTAGCAATGTTTCATGTAAAGCAACGTCAGGAAGTGTTAGTACATGAATATTTGACCCTGCTAGCTATGTTGTTATGTTTGGAAAAGTCAGGAAGTGTTAGTACATGGATATGTGACCTTGCTAGCAATGTTTCATGTAAAGCAACGTCAGAAAGTGTTAGTACATGGATATGTGACCATGCTAGCCATGTTTCATGTTAAGCAACGTCAGGAAGTGTTATTACATGGATATGTGGCCATGCTAGCCATGTTTTATGTAAAGCAACGACAGGAAAAGTTAGTACATGGATACGTGACCATGCTAGCCATGTTTTATAATAAGCAACGCCAGGAAGTGTTAGTACTTGGAAATGTGACCATGCTAGCCATGTTTGATGTTAAGCAACGATAGGAAGTGTTAGTACTTGGATATGTGACCATGCTAGGAATGTTTTATGTTAAGCAACGTCAGGAAGTGTTAGTACATGGATAGGTGACCATGCTAGCAATGTTTCATGTAAAGCAACGTCAGAAAGTGTTAGTACATAAATATGTGACCTTGCTAGCCATGTTTTATGTTAAGCAACGTCAGTAAGTGTTAGTACTTGGATATGTGACCATGCTAGCCATGTTTTATGTTAAGCAACGTCAGGAAGTGTTAGTACATGGATATGTGACCATGCTAGCCATGTTTTTTGTTTAGCAACGTCAGGAAGTGTTAGTACATGGATATGTGACCATGCTAGCAATGTTTTATGTTAAGCAACGTCAGGAAGTGTTAGTACATGGATATGTGACCATGCTAGCCATGTTTCATGTAAAGCAACGTCAGGAAGTGTTAGTACATGGATATGTGACCATGCTAGCAATGCTTCATGTAAAGCAACGTCAGGAAGTGTTAGTACATGGATATGTGACCATGCTAGCAATGTTTTATGTTAAGCAACGCCAGGAAGTGTCAGTAAATGGATATGTGACCATGCTAGCAATGTTTTATGTTAAGGAACGCTAGAAAGTGTCAGTAAATGAATATGTGACCATGCTAGCAATGTTTTATGTAAAGCAACGTCAGAAAGTGTTAAAACATGGATATGTGACCATGCTAGCCATGTTTCATGTAAAGCAACGTCATGAAGTGTTAGTACATGGATATGTGACCAAGCTAGCAATGTTTTATGTTAAGCAACGTCAGGAAGTGTTAGTACATGAATATTTGACCCTGCTAGCTATGTGTTATGTTTGGAAAAGTCAGGAAGTGTTAGTACATGGATATGTGACCTTGCTAGCAATGTTTCATGTAAAGCAACGTCAGAAAGTGTTAGTACATGGATATGTGACCATGCTAGCCATGTTTCATGTTAAGCAACGTCAGGAAGTGTTATTACATGGATATGTGGCCATGCTAGCCATGTTTTATGTAAAGCAACGACAGGAAAAGTTAGTACATGGATACGTGACCATGCTAGCCATGTTTTATAATAAGCAACGCCAGGAAGTGTTAGTACATGGATATGTGACCATGCTAGCAATGTTTCATGTAAAGCAACGTCAGGAAGTGTTAGTACATGGATATGTGACCATGCCAGCAATGTTTTATGTTACGCAACGTCAGGAAGTGTTAGTACATAAATATGTGACCATGCTATCCATGTTTTATGTTAAGCAACGTCAGGAAGTGTTAGTACATGGATTTGTGACCATGCTAGCAATGTTTCATGTAAAGCAACGTCAGGAAGTGTTAATACATGGATATGTGACCATGCTAGCCATGTTTAATGTTAAGCAACGTTAGGAAGTGTTGGTACTTGGATATATGACCATGCTATTCATGTTTTATGTTAAGCAACGTCAGGAAGTGTTAGAACATGGATATGTGACCATGCTAGCCATGTTTTATGTTAAGCAACGTCAGGAAGTGTTAGTACTTGGATATGTGACCATGCTAGCAATGTTTCATGTAAAGCAACGTCAGGAAATGTTAGTACATGGATATGTGACCATGCTAGCAATGTTTTATGTTAAGCAACGCCAGGAAGTGTCAGTAAATGGATATGTGACCATGCTAGCAATGTTTTATGTTAAGGAACGCTAGGAAGTGTCAGTAAATGAATATGTGACCATGCTAGCAATGTTTTATGTAAAGCAACGTCAGAAAGTGTTAAAACATGGATATGTGACCATGCTAGCCATGTTTCATGTAAAGCAACGTCATGAAGTGTTAGTACATGGATATGTGACCAAGCTAGCAATGTTTTATGTTAAGCAACGTCAGGAAGTGTTATTACATGGATATGTGACCATGCTAGCAATGTTTTATGTTAAGCAACGCCAGGAAGTGTCAGTACATGGATAGGTGTCCATGCTAGCAATGTTTTATGTAAAGCAACGTCAGAAAGTGTTAAAACATGGATATGTGACCATGCTAGCCATGTTTCATGTAAAACAACGTCATGAAGTGTTAGTACATGGATATGTGACAAGGCTAGCAATGTTTAATGTTAAGCAACGTCAGGAAGTGTTAGTACATGGATATGTGACCATGCTAGCAATGTTTCATGTAAAGCAACGTCAGGAAGTGTGAGTTCATGCATATGTGACTATGCTTGCAATGTTTCATGTAAAGCAACGTCAGGAAGTGTTAGTACATGGATATGTGACCATGCTAGCAATGTTTCATGTAAAGCAACGTCAGGAAGTGTTAGTACATGAATATTTGACCCTGCTAGCTATGTGTTATGTTTGGAAAAGTCAGGAAGTGTTAGTACATGGATATGTGACCTTGCTAGCAATGTTTCATGTAAAGCAACGTCAGAAAGTGTTAGTACATGGATATGTGACCATGCTAGCCATGTTTCATGTTAAGCAACGTCAGGAAGTGTTAGTACATGGATATGTGGCCATGCTAGCCATGTTTTATGTAAAGCAACGACAGGAAGTGTTAGTACATGGATACGTGACCATGCTAGCCATGTTTTATGTTAAGCAACGCCAGGAAGTGTTAGTACATGGATATGTGACCATGCTAGCAATGTTTCATGTAAAGCAACGTCAGGAAGTGTTAGTACATGGATATGTGACCATGCCAGCAATGTTTTATGTTACGCAACGTCAGGAAGTGTTAGTATATAAATATGTGACCATGCTATCCATGTTTTATGTTAAGCAACGTCAGGAAGTGTTAGTACATGGATATGTGACCATGCTAGCAATGTTTCATGTAAAACAACGTTAGGAAGTGTTAGTACATGGATATGTGACCATGCTAGCAATGTTTTATGTTAAGCGACGTCAGGAAGTGTTAGTACATGGATATGTGACCATGCTAGCAATGTTTCATGTAAAGCAACGCCAGGAAGTGTTAGTACATGGATATGTGACCTTGCTAGCAATGTTTCATGTAAAGCAACGTCAGAAAGTGTTAGTACATGGATATGTGACCATGCTAGCCATGTTTCATGTAAAGCAACGTCAGGAAGTGTTAGTACTTGTATATGTGACCATGCTAGCCATGTTTGATGTTAAGCAACGATAGGAAGTGTTAGTACTTGGATATGTGACCATGCTAGGAATGTTTTATGTTAAGCAACGTCAGGAAGTGTTAGTACATGGATAGGTGACCATGCTAGCAATGTTTCATGTAAAGCAACGTCAGAAAGTGTTAGTACATAAATATGTGACCTTGCTAGCCATGTTTTATGTTAAGCAACGTCAGTAAGTGTTAGTACTTGGATATGTGACCATGCTAGCCATGTTTTATGTTAAGCAACGTCAGGAAGTGTTAGTACATGGATATGTGACCATGCTAGCCATGTTTTTTGTTTAGCAACGTCAGGAAGTGTTAGTACATGGATATGTGACCATGCTAGCAATGTTTTATGTTAAGCAACGTCAGGAAGTGTTAGTACATGGATATGTGACCATGCTAGCCATGTTTCATGTAAAGCAACGTCAGGAAGTGTTAGTACATGGATATGTGACCATGCTAGCAATGCTTCATGTAAAGCAACGTCAGGAAGTGTTAGTACATGGATATGTGACCATGCCAGCAATGTTTTATGTTACGCAACGTCAGGAAGTGTTAGTACATAAATATGTGACCATGCTAGCAATGTTTTATTTTAAGCGACGTCAGGAAGTGTTAGTACATGGATTTGTGACCATGCTAGCAATGTTTCATGTAAAGCAACGTCAGGAAGTGTTAATACATGGATATGTGACCATGCTAGCCATGTTTAATGTTAAGCAACGTTAGGAAGTGTTGGTACTTGGATATATGACCATGCTATTCATGTTTTATGTTAAGCAACGTCAGGAAGTGTTAGAACATGGATATGTGACCATGCTAGCCATGTTTTATGTTAAGCAACGTCAGGAAGTGTTAGTACTTGGATATGTGACCATGCTAGCAATGTTTCATGTAAAGCAACGTCAGGAAATGTTAGTACATGGATATGTGACCATGCTAGCAATGTTTTATGTTAAGCAACGCCAGGAAGTGTCAGTAAATGGATATGTGACCATGCTAGCAATGTTTTATGTTAAGGAACGCTAGGAAGTGTCAGTAAATGAATATGTGACCATGCTAGCAATGTTTTATGTAAAGCAACGTCAGAAAGTGTTAAAACATGGATATGTGACCATGCTAGCCATGTTTCATGTAAAGCAACGTCATGAAGTGTTAGTACATGGATATGTGACCAAGCTAGCAATGTTTTATGTTAAGCAACGTCAGGAAGTGTTATTACATGGATATGTGACCATGCTAGCAATGTTTTATGTTAAGCAACGCCAGGAAGTGTCAGTACATGGATAGGTATCCATGCTAGCAATGTTTTATGTAAAGCAACGTCAGAAAGTGTTAAAACATGGATATGTGACCATGCTAGCCATGTTTCATGTAAAACAACGTCATGAAGTGTTAGTACATGGATATGTGACAAGGCTAGCAATGTTTAATGTTAAGCAACGTCAGGAAGTGTTAGTACATGGATATGTGACCATGCTAGCAATGTTTCATGTAAAGCAACGTCAGGAAGTGTGAGTTCATGCATATGTGACTATGCTTGCAATGTTTCATGTAAAGCAACGTCAGGAAGTGTTAGTACATGGATATGTGACCATGCTAGCAATGTTTCATGTAAAGCAACGTCAGGAATTGTTAGTACATGAATATTTGACCCTGCTAGCTATGTGTTATGTTTGGAAAAGTCAGGAAGTGTTAGTACATGGATATGTGACCTTGCTAGCAATGTTTCATGTAAAGCAACGTCAGAAAGTGTTAGTACATGGATATGTGACCATGCTAGCCATGTTTCATGTTAAGCAACGTCAGGAAGTGTTAGTACATGGATATGTGGCCATGCTAGCCATGTTTTATGTAAAGCAACGACAGGAAGTGTTAGTACATGGATACGTGACCATGCTAGCCATGTTTTATGTTAAGCAACGCCAGGAAGTGTTAGTACATGGATATGTGACCTTGCTAGCAATGTTTCATGTAAAGCAACGTCAGAAAGTGTTAGTACATGGATATGTGACCATGCTAGCCATGTTTCATGTAAAGCAACGTCAGGAAGTGTTAGTACTTGGATATGTGACCATGCTAGCCATGTTTGATGTTAAGCAACGATAGGAAGTGTTAGTACTTAGATATGTGACCATGCTAGGAATGTTTTATGTTAAGCAACGTCAGGAAGTGTTAGTACATGGATAGGTGACCATGCTAGCAATGTTTTATGTTAAGCAACATCAGGAAGAGTCAGTACATGGATATGTGACCATGCTAGCAATGTTTATTGTAAAGCAACGTCAGGAAGTGTTAGTACTTGGATATGTGACCATGCTAGCACTGTTTCATGTAAAGCAACGTCAGGTAGTGTTAGTACATGGATATGTGACTATGCTAGCAATGTTTTATGTTAAGCAACGTCAGGAAGTGTTAGTACATGGATATGTGACCATGCTAGCAATGTTTCATGTAAAGCAACGTCAGGAAGTGTTAGTGCTTCAATAGTTGACTATGCTAGCAATGTTTTATGTTAAGCAACGTCAGGAAGTGTTAGTACATGGATATGTGACCATGCTAGCTATGTTTTATGTAAAGCAACGTCAGGGAGTTTTAGTACATGGATATGTGACCATGCTAGCAATGTTTTATGTTAAGCAATGTCAGGAAGTGTTAGTACATGGATATGTGACCCTGCTAGCCATGTTTCATGTAAGTCAACGTCAGGAAGTGTTAGTACATGGATATGTGACCGTGCCAGCAATGTTTTATGTTACGCAACGTCAGGAAGTGTTAGTACACGGATATGTGACCATGCTAGCCATGTTTCATGTAAAGCAACGTCAGGAAGTGTTAGTACATAGATATGTGACCATGCTAGCCATGTTTCATAAAAAGCAACGTCAGGAAGTGTTAGTACATGGATATGTGACCATGCTAGCAATGTGTCATGTAAAGCAACGTCAGGAAGTGTTAGTACATGAAAATGTGACCATGCTAGCCATGATTAATGTTAAGCAACGTCAGTAAGTGTTAGTACTTGAATATGTGACCATGCTAGCCATGTTTCATGTAAAGCAACGTCAGGAAGTGTTAGTACATGGATATGTGACCATGCTAGCCATGTTTTATGTTAAGCAACGTCAGGAAGTGTTAGTACTTGGATATGTGACTATGCTAGCAATGTTTTATGTTAAGCAACGTCGGGAAGTGTTAGTACATGGATATGTGACCATGCTTGCCATGTTTCATGTTAAGCAACGTCAGGAAGTGTTAGTACATGGATATGTGACCATGCTAGCAATGTTTTATGTTAAGCAACGTCAGGAAGGGTTAGTACATGGATATGTGACCATGCTACGCATGTTTAAAGTAAAGCAACGTCAGGAAGTGTTAGTACATGGATATGTGACCATGCTAGCCATGTTTTATTTAAAGCAACGTCAGCAAAGGTTAGTACTTAGATATGTGACCATGCTAGCAATGTTGTATGCTAACCAATGTCAGAAAGTGTTAGTACATGGATATGTGACCATGCTAGCCATGTTTCATGTTAAGCAACGCCAGGAAGTTTTAATACATGGATATGTGACCATGCTTGCCATGTTTTATGTTATGCAACGTCAGGAAGTGTTAGTACATGGATATGTGACCATTCTAGCCATGTTTCATGTAAAGCAACGTCAGGAAATGTTAGTACATGGATATGTGACCATGCTAGCCATGTTTAATGTTAAGCAACGTCAGAAAGTGTTAGTACTTGGATATGTGACCAAGCTAGCAATGTTTAATGTTAAGCAACGTCAGGAAGTGTTATTACATGGATATGTGACCATGCTAGCAATGTTTTATGTTAAGCAACGCCAGGAAGTGTCAGTACATGGATATGTGTCCATGCTAGCAAGTTTTTATGTAAAGCAACGTCAGAAAGTGTTAAAACATGGATATGTGACCATGCTAGCCATGTTTCATGTAAAACAACGTCATGAAGTGTTAGTACATGGATATGTGACAATGCCTGCAATGTTTTATGTTAAGCAACGTCAGGAAGTGTTAGTACATGGATATATGACCATGCTAGCAATGTTTCATTTAAAGCAACGTCAGGAAGTGTGAGTTCATGCATATGTGACCATGCTAGCAATGTTTCATGTAAAGCAACGTCAGGAAGTGTTAGTACATGGATATGTGACCATGCTAGCAATGTTTCATGTAAAGCAACGTCAGGAAGTGTTAGTACATGAATATATGACCCTGCTAGCCATGTTTTATGTTTGGAAAAGTCAGGAAGTGTTAGTACATGGATATGTGACCATGCTAGCTGTGTTTAATGTGAAGCAACGTCAGGAAGTGTTAGATCTTAGATATGTGACAATGCTAGCAATGTTTTATGTAAAGCAACGTCAGGAAGGGTTAGTACTTGGATATATGACCATGCTAGCAATGTTTGATGTTAAGCAATGTCAGGAAGTGTTAGTACATGGATATGTGACCATGCTAGCCATGTTTCATGTAAAGCAACGTCAGGAAGTGTTAGTGCATGGATACGTGACCATGCTAGCCATGTTTTATGTTAAGCAACGCCAGGAAGTGTTAGTACATAGATATGTGACCATGCTAGCAATGTTTCATGTAAAGCAACGTCAGGAAGTGTTAATACATGGATATGTGACCATGCTAGCCATGTTTAATGTTAAGCAACGTTAGGAAGTGTTAGTACTTGGATATATGACCATGCTATTCATGTTTTATGTTAAGCAACGTCAGGAAGTGTTAGAACATGGATATGTGACCATGCTAGCCATGTTTTATGTTAAGCAACGTCAGGAAGTGTTAGTACTTGGATATGTGACCATGCTAGCAATGTTTCATGTAAAGCAACGTCAGGAAGTGTTAGTACATGGACATGTGACCATGCTAGCAATGTTTTATGTTAAGCAACGCCAGGAAGTGTCAGTAAATCGATATGTGACCATGCTAGCAATGTTTTATGTTAAGGAACGCCAGGAAGTGTCAGTAAATGGATATGTTACCATGCTAGCAATGTTTTATGTAAAGCAACGTCAGAAAGTGTTAAAACATGGATATGTGACCATGCTAGCCATGTTTCATGTAAAGCAACGTCATGAAGTGTTAGTACATGGATATGTGACAATGCTAGCAATGTTTTATGTTAAGCAACGTCAGGAAGTGTTAGTACATGGATAAGTGATCATGCTAGCAATGTTTCATGTAAAGCAACGTCAGGAAGTGTTAGTACATGGATATGTGACCATGCTAGCAATGTTTCATGTAAAGCAACGTCAGGAAGTGTTAGTACATGAATATATGACGCTGCTAGCCATGTTTTATGTTAGGAAAAGTCAGGAAGTGTTAGTACATGGATATGTGATTATGCTTGCAATGTTTAATGTAAAGCAACGTCAGGAAGTGTTAGTACATGGATATGTGACCATGATAGCTGTGTTTAATGTTAAGCAACGTCAGGAAGTGTTAGTACATGGATACGTGACCATGCTAGCCATGTTTTATGTTAAGCAACGCCAGGAAGTGTTAGTACATGGATATGTGACCTTGCTAGCAATGTTTTATGTAAAGCAACGTCAGAAAGTGTTAGTACATGGATATGTGACCATGCTAGCCATGTTTCATGTAAAGCAACGTCAGGAAGTGTTATTACTTGGATATGTGACCATGCTAGCCATGTTTAATGTTAAGCAACGATAGGAAGTGTTAGTACTTAGATATGTGACCATGCTAGGAATGTTTTATGTTAAGCAACGTCAGGAAGTGTTAGTACATGGATAGGTGACCATGCTAGCAATGTTTTATGTTAAGCAACATCAGGAAGAGTCAGTACATGGATATGTGACCATGCTAGCGATGTTTATTGTAAAGCAACGTCAGGAAGTGTTAGTACTTGGATATGTGACCATGCTAGCCATGTTTCATGTAAAGCAAAGTCAGGTAGTGTTAGTACATGGATATGTGACTATGCTAGCAATGTTTTATGTTAAGCAACGTCAGGAAGTGTTAGTACATGGATATATATTTGATTCATTGCTTACAGGGTCCAGCAGACTGCTAAGAGCCGAATCAGGACTGCAAAATCAAGACCACAACTTGGCTGAAAGAGGACTCACCCCTCATCCGCATAAAAGATCTGCCAAAACAACCCAAGTGGCAGTGGTAACACTGAAGGCACTCCACCAGCCGGTCACTTTACAATAATGGTATCCCACACAGGGTTAGTAAGTTAGTTATTAATTGCTTACAGGGTCCAGCGGACTACAGAGATCCGAATCAGGACCACAAAATCAAGACCACAACTTCTCTGAAAGAGGACTCACACCTGATCCGCACAAAAGATCTGCCGAAACAACACTAGTGGTAACACTAAAGGCACTACACCAGCCGGTCACTTTACAATAAAGACATCCCACGCAGGGGACGCTGAGGCTATATTCTAATTTATCGAACCCCCGTTTATAAATTCAAAATAGAATACAAACATCATTATAAAATATCAACAAAACACATACATACAAAATGCCTATATTGCCAAATAATAACATCATATGAAGCCCAAATGTCCATTTGGCAGAAAGCGTCCAATATTCCCAAGATGATTACATTACATTACATGATTATTGCTTTAGGTCCAGCGGACTCTTCCGAGCCAAATCAGGACCGGACAACCCCTGATCCGCATCAAAGACCTGCTGAAACAACCCTAGTGGTAAAACTGAAAGCTCTCCACCAGCCAGTCACTTTACAATAAAGACATCCCACGCAGGGGACGCTGAGGCTGTACTCTAATTTATCGAACCCCCGTTTACAAAAATAAAATAGATTACAAACATCATTATAAATTATCAACGAAACACATACATATAAAATGCCTACATTGCTAAATAATAAAATCATAGGAAGCCCTAGTGACCACCTGGCAGAAAGCGTCCAATATTCCCAAGCTGATCCAACAGACCTCATACACAAATAAGGAGTCTTGTCCCGGAAGAGGTTTCAAGAAAAAAGATTGGTGACTGGTCTAGCGAAGAAGAAGATAGTATAGCAGATTGATAGAACAGAGCAGGAATGAGAAAGAGCAAATGAGAATGACAGCGACAGTGGGAATTTAAAGCACTAAATTTCCAGAAAGTGGTGATATTATTTATACTGAAACCCCCGGCACCCCAACGGGGTAGGTGACTGTTCTAGTGAAGAAGAAGATAGTATAGTAGATTTAATAGAACAGATTAGGAATGAGAAAGAACAAAGGAGAAAGACAGTGACAGTGGGAATTTAACACACTAAATTTCCAGAAAGTGGGGATACTATTTATACTAAAAAAAACGGCACCCCACAGGGGGTCTGCTGAAACAACCTTAGTGGTAACACTGAAGGCACTCCACCAGCCGGACACTTTAAAATACATGTAAAGGCATCCCATGCAGGGGACGCTGAGGCTATACTCTAATATATCGAATCCCCGTTTACAAAAAACTGAATATAAACATCTTTATAAAATATCAATAAAACACATACATAGAAAATGTCTACATAGTACACTGCTAAATAACATCATAAGAAGCCCTAGTCACCATTTGGCAGAAAGCATCCAATATTTACAAGCTGACCCAAAAGACCCCATTCACAAATAAGGAGTTTTTGAAGAGTTTTCAAGAAAAAGGGCAGGTGACTGGCTTAGCGAAGAAGATAATATAGCAGATTGATAGAACAGAGTAGGAATGAGAAAGAACAAAGGAGAAAGACAGCGACAGTATAAATTTAAACTTAAAGCACTAAATTTCCAGAACTTGGGAATACTATTTATACAGTAACAAACGGCTCCCTCACTGTGGGGATAATACTAATAGACTGTACATAAATATATAGGTAATACACAGAGAAAATGTAGGTAAATAACATCTAACTCCGGCGTAACATAACACTGTGGTTATACAGTAGGCTTAGTGAGGGAGATCACGATCATGCAGGGTCCAGCAGATGCAGATCACGAAGGCACAGTCAGTATAGGGGGCAGAGCAATCTCCAATCTTCGTTTTGCGGATGATATTGATGGATTGGCTGGAGAGGAACAAGAACTTGAACAGCTTGTACAGAGGCTTGACACCACCTCCAGAGCCTATGGAATGGAAATAAGTGCGGAGAAGACCAAAATGATGACCAACAACACCAATGGCATCAACACGGACATCAAAGTACAAGGCCAATCCCTCAACACAGTGCACAGCTTCAAATATTTAGGAGCCATTGTGTCAGACAATGGGTCTCGACAGGAAGTCCTCTCCAGGATCGCACAAACAACTGCTGCCCTGACAAGGTTGAAGCCCATTTGGAAAGACAGAACCATCAGTCTACATTCCAAAGTAAGACTGCTGCGCTCTCTGGTCATCTCCATCTTCCTATATGCTTGCGAAGCATGGACCCTCACAGCAGATCTCCAACGAAGAATACAAAGCATGGAGATGAGGTGCTACAGAAGACTTCTGTGCATTTCCTATACCCAACACATCACCAACGTTGAAGTCCGACAGACCATCACACAAGCCATTGGACAACACGATGACCTGCTCACAGTGGTGAAGAAACGGAAACTCCGATGGTATGGCCACGTCACCAGATCATCAGGCCTTGCAAAGACCATTCTGCAAGGCACAGTGCAAGGAGGTAGAAGAAGGGGGAGACCGAAAAAGAGGTGGGAGGACAACATTCGAGAATGGACTGGTTTGACACTGAGCGAAGCCATGAGGGCTGCTGAGGACAGAGAAGGATGGAGTATGCTGGTTAAGCGATCATCTGTGGTGCCCCTACGACCTTCGGGTTATGGGACAGGATAGGATAGGATAGGATAGTGAGGGAGGAAATCCACCAACAGTGTCATAGGTAATAGGCATATTAGCACAAACATCAGTCATACTCATAGACACAGCCGAACATAATAAAAGCATACGAGTGCTGAATGTTTGGTGGGGGAAAAGAAATGTAAGCAACAACAACAAAAAGGCACAAAGATGTATTATTGATTTTGATGAGCATACTAAAATTGAGTATCAGACATAAGTACAACCCAACATGATACAACAAGTGGCTGTAATATGCTTCTAAGTCTACAAGGACAAACATCCGTCACATTGTCGTACACATAAGCTCAGAAGAAAAAATACTTCAAACTACATAATTAAGCAAAGTTCATGTTTTCTAAAACAAAGGCCAAGTGTCCAATTGGTTGATTCGATTCTATGGAGCGATGGGCTGGCGATGAGCAGATAAAATGAGACTGAAGCTATGAAATGCGATGATTAAAATTGACCGATTTTATTTCATGAATCCCGGCACAAGATCTTAAAAAGACTCAATTATTTCAGTCCGTGTCACACAATAAACATCCAGACAACTTTGTGTGATTAAAACTATCTATTTCACGGACGAACAGCTTCAATACATTTATTTCACTGAAGTTCATATCACACAGAGTGTGTTATCCAAACGTCACTTATAACGTAGAGTTCCAACGAGCGTCAAAAGACTCCAAAATAAAATGGTAGATAGGACGAAGTCAGTGTCATAAATTCAATGTCGTGTCACTTTCACTATCACATGAAGCAGCTTCAAGAAGTTTATTTCACTGAAGTTCATATCACACAGAGTGTGTGATCCAAACGTCACTTATAAGTAGAGTTCCAACGAGCGTGAAAAGACTCCAAAATAAAATGGCAGATAGGACGAAGTCAGTGTCATAAATTCAGTGTCGTGTCACTGTCACTATCACATGAAGCAGCAAAACTTTTTCCAGCCCGCCTTCTTAGGACTGGAGGAGCCTTTGGACGTGGAAGTAGCGAATACAAACATCATTATAAATTATCAACAAAACACATACATATAAAATGGCTACATTGCTAAATAATAACATCATAGGAAGCCCTAGTGACCACCTGGCAGAAAGCGTTCAATATTCCCAAGCTGATCCAACATCACATTACATTATTTGTTGCTTTAGGTCCAGCGGACTCTTCCGAGCCAAATCAGGACCGGACAACCCCCAATCCGCATAAAAGATCTGCCGAAACAACCCTAGTGGTAAAATCGAAAGCTCTCCACCAGCCAGACACTTTACACTAAAGACATCCCACGCAGGGGACGGCTGAGTTTTCACCCCAACTTATCGAACCCCTGTTTACAAAAACAAAATAGAATACAAACATAAAATTATCAACAAAACACATACATATAAAATGCCTACATTGCTAAATAATAACATCATTGGAAGCCCTAGTGACCACCTGGCAGAAAGCGTCCAATACTCACAAGCTGATCCAACAGACCTCATACACAAACAAGGAGTCTTGTCCCAGAAGAGTTTTCAAGAAAAAGGGTAGGAGACTGGTCTAGTGAAGAAGACGATAGTATAGCAGATTGATAGAACAGAGCAGGAATGAGAAATACAGCGACAGTGGGAATTTAAAGCACTAAATTTAGCACCTGTGTTAATCAATGTAACATAACATAGAATATATTACATATGAAAATAAATACATGCCAAAATAAGCATGTCATACACTGCATGAAAAGAATTTCTTTAAACCAAGCAAACTTTTACATGAAAGGGCTCAACCTAAAAACATTATCCTTAGAGCATTGTTAACACAAAGTGTTTCTAAATTTACAACTCATAGGTAAAGTTTAAATACTATATTAATGTTTTTTGTTCAATCCACATAGTCCACAGTAATTAAATTCAGATCAAGCATTATATATAAAATGTTATTTCTCTATACATCAATGACCCCCACCCCGCGCCCCCCCAAAAAAAAAAATTATTCAATAGTACCGTTCAATGAGACTTATTTCTGCACATTTCATTCTAAGCACCATTTGAAATCTTCAATAGTTCATGAATACAAGCAAAACACAGTCGCAAACCATTCAAATTATTTTAATCCCAGATGGAACAATTCACCTACATTTCAGAAAGACTGCACATTTTACAGCCTAACCACCATTTCAAATATATTCAAAACACACAACTAAAATATCATCTAAAAGCACACACAACCACAATATCCAAACAGATTAGTGAGTTTTTCATTGCTTACAGGGTCCAGCGGACTGCAAAGAGCCGAATCAGGACCACAAAATCAAGACGACAACTTGGCTGAAAGAGGACTCGCCCCTGATCTGCATAAAAGATCAGCCAAAACAACCCTAGCGGTAGTAACACTGAAGGCACTCCACCAGCCAGTCATTTTTCAATAAAGAAATCCCACGCAGGGACGCTGAGGCTATACTCTAATTTATCGTTGATTGATTGATTGTTGCTTTAGGTCCAGCGGACTCTTCCGAGCCAAATCAGGACCGGACAACCTCCGATCCGCATAAAAGATCTGCTGAAACAACCCTAGTGGGAAAACTGAATGCCCTCCACCGGCCAGTCACTTTACAATAAAGACATCCCACGCAGGGGACGGTTGAGGCTTTACCCCAACTAATCGAACCCCCGGTTACAAAAACAAAATAGAATACAAACATCACCATAAATTATCAACAAAACACATACATATAAAATGCCTATATTGCTAAATAATAACATCATAGGAAGCCCTAGTGACCACCCGGCAGAAAGCGTCCAATATTCCCAAGCTGATCCAACAGACCTCATACACAAACAAGGAGTCTTGTCCAGGAAGAGTTTTCAAGAAAAAAGGTAGGTCACTGATCTAGCGAAGAAGAAGATAGTATAGAAGATTGATAGGACAGAGCAGGAATGAGAAAGAGCAAATGAGAAAGACAGCGACAGTGGGAATTTAAAGCACTACATTTCCAGAAAGTGGGGATACTACTTATACTGAAATCCCCGGTACTCCAACGGGTGTACTGTTGCCGCAGTGAATCGGTCATGCCTATAAAGGAAAGACAGGTTTTCAACTGGGGCTTTCACTTTTCCCTTTATAGGTTAGAACAATCTACAGTGGCAAGATTGCTCATGACCCCAAGGTTTTCTTTTCTTCGGTAAATGCGTTGTCATTCGTTGTACGCGTGTTTAGCTGTATACACATCAGTGTTCATTACCACCCTCTAAACACTATATACACATCAGTGTTCAACAACACCTTGTAAACACTATATACACATCAGTGTTAATTACCACCCTGTAAACACCGTATACACATCAATGTTCAATAACACCTTGTAAACACTAAAACTACGACATAAAAAAGAAAGCTAAGAGCTGATTTTTTTAAAGAACATTTTCAGCTTTTGCATTATGAAAATACATATTTTGTACAGTTTATATATTCTTAAAGAAGACTGATATAAACACACTAAAAGGGTAAAACCCATACAACTTATATATGCTGTTATTTCTTTTAGGTCTGATGGCTGATGCATTCACATTTTATGACTATGTGACTTGAATTTCCAGGTTTTTTACATTTAATTTTTGTGAATGTGCAGATGCAAACATAACATGAATTAAATGGGATCTAATCGTTGCTTGCCATTAATAGGAGGAAATTAATCTCAACTAAGAGGAAGAAGAAGAAAGAGAGAGAGAGAGAGAGAGAGAGAGAGAGAGAGAGAGAGAGAGAGAGAGAGAGAGAGAGAGAGAGAGACGGGGGGAGGGAGGGAGGAGAGATAAAGAGAGAGAGAGAGAGAGAGAACATAATTACATTACATGATTATTGCTTTAGGTCCAGCGGACTCTTCGGAGCCAAATCAGGTCCAGGATAGCCGAATCAGGACCACAAAATCACGACCACAACTTCTCTAAAAGAGGACTCGCCTCTGATCCGCATAAAAGATCTGCCGAGACAACCCTAGTGGTAACACTTAAGGCTCTCCACCAGCCGGTCACTTTACAATAAAGACATCCCACGCAGGGGACGCTGAGGCTATACTCTAATTTATCGAAACCCCCTTTACAAAAACAAAATAGAATATAAACATCATTATAAAATATCAACAAAACACATACCTATAAAATGCCTACATTGCCAAATAATAACATCATAGGAAGCCCCAGTGACCACCTGGCAGAAAGCGTCCAATATTTCCAAGCTGATCCAACTGACCTCACACACAAATGAGGAGTTTTGTACCGGAAGAGTTTTCAAGAAAAAAGGTAGGTGACTGGTCTAGCGAAGAAGAAGATAGTATAATAGATTGATAGAACAGAATAGGAATGAGAAATAACAAAGAAGAAAGACAGCGACAGTGGGAATTTAAAGCTCTAAATTTCCAGAAAGTGTGGATACTATTTATACTGAAACCCCCGGCACTCCCACAGAAGGGGGGGGGGGTGGGAGAGAGGAGAGAAAGAGAGAGAGAGAGATGTCTCAATGTCTAACAAGCTTCAACACTCTAACTGTAGTTTCTGACAAATTAACAAACAAACTATAAAATGTATATGGACAAAGCTCACTAACTCGCATACTCCTTATGGAACTCGCAATATTTAACATGAAAATGAGTGCCCAGAAAAAAAAATGAAATGGTGGCATTAAAATGGTTTGCGTTCACTATTGGAACTAGACAATGGACATGCATGCCTGTACAACAATGTCTTCCTGTAATCTCCATAGCAATCCGGGCATGGCACATAGTCAGAGTGATGAGCACTTTCTTTTTGTGAGGAAGGCCTGTGTACCACCAACATCCTTTAAGACCTTATGCTCCATCACTTTCTTCCTTCAAGCGCCAATTAAAGACCCACCTTTTTAACACGCAAACTCAGTAATTTTCACTCCTCCTCCCTTCCATCCCCATATGTAATCTTTTACCAAGTCACGTCATCTGTTCATGGATGGTGGCGGCACCGGCTCGGTTCTTGGTATTCATATTATCTTTTGCTTTGCATGGCTATGTTTTTACTGTAATTATTTAACCATTCGATAAGTGTATACCTGTTCTGTGTGTGTGTCTGTGTGTGTGTAGGTGTGTGTGTGTGTGTGTGTGTGTGATTGCACGTGTGTTGTCAAGCGCGGCGAGCTCGCATTCCTTACCGTTTGCGAGGTACCGCGCGATACAAATGTACTGTATTATTATTATTATTATTATTAAGACCTTCACATTATGAAGATGATTTCCTATATTTCTCATTTGTATCAGCAGTTTGTCTTTCTCTTTTGTATCTTTACTGTGTGCATATTCCCTGATACTTTCATCGCCTGAATGCATTGTCAGCAAATGTCTTGGAAGACGTTTCTGTGGTTTTTCGCAGTATGCACAAATCCAACTCTTTTTGTCTTCAGATGACTGAACAGTTATTGTAGAACTTACACTGGCACCTTCGCGAGTAAGCCCACTAGCAGAACTCTTCTGCAGTTTGTCTGACTGCTCTTTTGTACAAGCTGTGCCTGCCTTTGCTATGTGGAATTCGGATGACTGAACACAGCATTCTTTGCCACCTTTGTTATCATACACAGGAACAGCAGTAGTCACAGTGGAACTCATCGGTAATTTGACTGGCTGCTCTTTTCCTGGGAAGTCGTCATTTTCACTTTCAGGGTCTGTAGGTGGGAATACATTTTCAGAATTAGCAGTAGAACCAGAAGAGTCACTCTCTGTATCACTATCAGGAACAAAAATAGGATCAACATCACTATCTGCATCCTGCAATTCGTCTGATGACCCAGAACTGAAGAGTGATTCACTGTGAAAACCGCTGGAGCAATCCTGTTTAAAAACAAAAGAAAACAACCGAATAAAAATCCTTGTACTCGCCGACCTCTGTTTGGGACTTCGTAACTAGCCTCTATCTCTCTCTCTCTCTCTCTCTCTCTCTCTCTCTCTCTCTGGCGATACGTAATGACGCAGGACAAGGTCAGTAACATGCGTCTTCAGTTTATTTCCTTTTAGTCATCAATTCTCATGTGCGTTATGACCTCCGTGGGTAATACAATGGTGTTGCCCTGGTAATGCCCTGGTAAAAACTGAACAACAGGACTTAGTACCAAACAAAACGGGCGATATTTTATGCGCAAAGCAAACGCAGTTTACAAACAGATAGATAGAAAACTATAATTAAATTCAATTACTTATTACAAAATTTACCGACATACAGAGTACTGATAAAAGAACTAAGGCGAATATCGGACAAATTTAAACCGACCAATAGGGAAACCAATAACACAGAGCCTCAATTTCTTGTCAAGAGAAATCAGTTATTAACAAAAATATTTTGAGCCAGACGGTGCTTCAACATGACTGATTCCTACTGCCCATTCAACAAGAAATAAACAAAGTCCAGAGGTTTATAGCAAGGGAACGAAAATAATAAATGACGAACTTGAATCAAAGAAAGACAAGAGAAATACACCATTCAAGCAAAGTAATCGATAAAAGGAAACCTGCAAAATCCGCTCAAAAAGAATACAACAAATACCAATCTAACCTGTTATCGCCGATGTCCCAAAATAAAGATGTGGCTTTTGTCGCAACAATAAACAAAGTTATTCCTTCAAAAAGGGTGCTCCTAATTCAAACAGATTTTCTGTTCACAAAAACTATCTCGAAATCAGGATATGATTTGCTCAATACAAAAGGCAAGGGAAAAACAGATCACAAACTTACAAAAGGAAACTAATGCAAAGGGTTACATTCACACCTGATAACAGTACTCAGGTAACTTCTCTTTCCCGTGCACTTGAACACAAATAAGTTCATTAGTAAATGAAACTGAAGACATCTTGAGGGGAAGGAGAAGAGAAGGTAGAGAAGGAGGGAGAGAAAACCAAGTGCAAATGAACAGAATAATGGTTGCGCGCTCACCAAAATTCCAAACACCGGCAAGAATAAAGAAAGACGAGAAGGCAAAGACAAGCAATGAACAAAGGGGGTCGAACACAGACTAAGAAAAAAGCAATAAATGATAGGCCCATCTCCAAAAAAGGAAGGAAGAATAAGCAAACACATAAAACGAAGAAAAAATTAATCTTGCCCTAATGGGCAAGAACAATCCTAATGAAAAGAATGAGAGAACAAAAAAAAAACAAAAAAAAAAAAAACGACGAAAAGGGCATCAACTATGTATGACTGACCTATACACATTAAACAAAACTAATGGTTATTTTTGGGGACGTTGAAATCAAAGTGGATAGAATTTCTTTAAATGAGGTTTATTTTAAAGCTCTGATTGATTGATTGATTGTTGCTTTAGGTCCAGCGGACTCTTCCGAGCCAAATCAGGACCGGACAACCCCCAATCCGCATAAAAGATCTGCCGAAACAACCCTAGTGGGAAAATTGAATGCCCTCCACCGGCCAGTCACTTTACAATAAAGACATCCCACGCAGGGGACGGCTGAGGCTTCACCCCAAATAATCAAACCCCCGTTTACAAAAACAAAATAGAATACACACATCATTATAAATTATCAACAAAACACATACATATAAAATGCCTACATTGCTAAATAATAACATCATAGGAAGCCCTAGTGACCACCTGGCAGAAAGCGTCCAACATTCCCAAGCTGATCCAGCAGACCTCATACACGAACAAGGAGTCTTGTCCCGGAAGAGTTTTCAAGAAAAAAGGTAGATGACTGGTAAAGCGAAGAAGACGATAGTATAGCAGATTGATAGAACAGAGCAGGAATGAGAAAAGAGGAAGAGCAACTGCCTCATCATCTGCAGCAGAAGCTACTTCGTCATCATCAACCACTGGAGCACCAGCATGGGCCTCAGAAAGCGATGCAACTGCCTCATCACCTAAAACAAATGCAAAAACTAACAAACCAAAGCGACCTTGCATGTTTTGTGGACAGTTTCAAGCTCAGTTAGCAAGACACCTAAAGGGCCAGCACTCGGAAGAAACGAGCATTGCAGCAGCCTTGAAACTGCCGTCTGTTGAGAAAAGGTGCATCTTTGGCAACATACGCAAAGAGGGTATCTACCAGAAAAATGTTGCAATGCAGCAGGATGATTCAAGTTCCTCACTAACTAGAGAAAGGAATCAAGGGTATGCCCGAGTTGTTATGTGTGGAGGGTGCAAAGGATTTTTCAGCAAGAACAAAATTAAAAGACACAAAAAATTGCACTGTCCACGGTCTAATAGCACAGAAGCTGACACTATTGACTTTTCAAGAGTTCCTTCTATGAAAGTTCCTGATGAATTTCAACAGAGTGTTCTGAAACGCTTAAGAGATGACGAAGTGGGAAATCTTTGTTGTACTGATAAAGTTATCTTGCTTCTTGGGCAAAAACTTTGGGCCAAATCAGCTCGCAGAGAGTGAAGAAACATTATGAGTGATATGAGGATGATGGGAAACTTAATCCTTGAGATGCGGAGAGTTTCCTTGCATAATATTACAGGCGAAGACATGCTATACAGAGAACACTTTGATGCTCTGACAGTGGCCATTGAAAACGTGACTAGAACAGAGAACAATACAATGAAGGCTGGGATGAAAGTGGCTCTTGGATACTTGATCAAGAAAACCATCAAAGTGATGAGAGGTCATTACGCCCAAGTGTATGATGAAGAAAAAACTGCTGAATTGGACCGCTTTCAAGCAGTATTTGATCTGAACTGGGAGTTTATATTTTATAGAGCATTGTTGACTTGCGAGCAGAGAAGAAATTCACTTTGAAAGCGTGATGAGAGGTCATTACGCCCAAGTGTATGATGAAGAAAAAACTGCTGAATTGGACCGCTTTCAAGCAGTATTTGATCTGAACTGGGAGTTTATATTTTATAGAGCATTGTTGACTTGCGAGCAGAGAAGAAATTCACTTTGAAAGCCTTGTGACTTGCCACTGGAAAACGATGTTAAAAAGCTCAGAGAATACATCATAAACAAAATGAAAACCATGTTGGAAAATGAAATCAAAATCTGGGATGTTCATGACTTTGTTGAGATGAGGAATTTGATCGTAAGACGAGGTGGTGAGCCAGCAAGGCTGACCTTAAAACAGTGTATGAGGCAGAAGATGATCACTGGGTGGACACAAATCTTGTTGAAAATATTTCAGATCCACTTGAAAGGTCTCTTGTTGACAAATACAAGCTTGCCTACCAAGAAGGCAAAAGCAGCAAGAAACTTGTACCAGTTCTCATTCCCAGTGACACACTCCAAGCTCTGAGGAAGCTCGTTTCTGAAAGAAGCAAATGCAGCATTGCTGAAGAAAATATCTACTTGTTTCCACATACAGCTGGAACACTGGATCATGCAAATGGATATGTTTGTGTTAAGACTGTCTCAGCTGCATTGAAGGGAGAACTAGAAAAACCACACCTGTTGATAGCAGATAGGTTTAGACATCGTGCCTCAACAATCTTTGCTCTTCAAGATCTGCCTGAAGAAGAGCAAGAAACATGGTATAGACATATGGGGCACTCGGCAGAAATTAACAAGAATGTTTACTAATGCCCTCTTGCTGTCAGAGAGCTAACAAGAGTGGGTGGTTTTCTGGACAAGTTGGACAACCACGGCAAACATGTAACAAATCAGACACAAGCATATTGCTCCACAACAGAATCTACCACAGAAAATGAAGGCAATGTTGTAGATGCTGAATTTATGCTTCCAAGAAATTTACTGAACCAAGATCTACAGCACAGTCAAGATGATACAAGCTTTGTGTTGCCCAATCCAGAGAAGTCGGAGTCAGCTGCTAGTAACTTGATTAAGAAGTCTGAAACCAGATGTGAAAGACGATAACTATCGTGGAGTGAGGATGATGCCAGTAAAGTGTGTTCTTACCTTCAGGATTACATTACTATAAGGGAAACTGGTTCTAAAGGACCTCTGCATGGTGTAAAAGCTGTGGATGAATTTTTGCGCACAAATGATGTTTTCCCCAACACAGAAATGACTGAGAAGAAAAAGATTGAACTGATCAAAACCAAAGTGTTCAACGAAAGAAACAAGTATAGAAACAAGGTTCACAATATGTTTGAAGCTCTTTAAGCTGATGACTGACTCATTTAGATCAAGTAAGCAATGTGACATAGTGCGAGTCTAAAATTTTTTTTGGCCACATATGTGATTGTGCAAGATGGGTCATAAATAAGCCAAAATTACATTTAAAAACAATTCCCGTCCGTACATCTGTCTGTGCAAAACAAATATTTCAGAACCTATTTCAACTATCGCTAGGTACTCCAAAGTGATTTTTTTATTATATATCTTTAACTCAGTTTGGACACTAAAGTATTTACATAGATCTTTTTATTCTGAACACAGTGGTATATTTTTTTCCCCATAGGACAAATAGGTACAAAGTTATTAATGTTTGAAAATGGCAAATGGTGTTTGTTTGAAAAGAAATATTTCAGAACCTATTTCGACTATCACTAGGTACTCCAAAGTGATTTTTGATTTTCTTTAACTCAGTTTGGACACTAAAGTATTTACATAGATCTTTTTATTCTGAACACAGTGATATTTTTTTTTCCCATAGGACAAATAGGTACACAGTTATTAAGGTTTGAAAATGGCGAATGTTGGTGGTTTTTTGGCAACGTTTTGGAATTGAAGAAATTGACAACTTTGGAGTCTCAAAGTGAAGCCAATATTGATACCAGAAAGCTGATTTTTGACAGGTAACCCCTTCATATGTTATACTCCAAGCCCAATTTTCTTCAGGCCTATAACATGTAATGTTTAGCTGCTTTGGTGCTTCAAAGTTGGGAAATCGTCAACTTCGCAGTGCGTGCCGGCAAATTATAGGCCTACTAGTGTGCTACTACGCTCGGCACTCGTGTCGCTGAATAGGCCTACAGGATAACCCGAACACCTCTTCCTTCAGCCACTGATGCTGAGGCAATAGTTTCTGCTGCAGATGATGATGAGGCAGTTGCTCTTCTTCCTTCAGCCACTGATGCTGAGGCAGTAGCTTCTGCTGCAGAGGATGACGAGGCAGTTGCTCTTCCTCTGCCTTCAGCCACTGATGCTGAGGCTGTAGTTTCTGCTGCAGATGATGACGAGGCAGTTGCTCTTCCTCTTCCTTCAGCCACTGATGCTGAGGCAGTAGCTTCTGCTGCAGATGATGACGAGGCAGTTGCTCTTCCTCTTCCTTCAACCACTGATGCTGAGGCAGTAGCTTCTGCTGCAGGTGATGATGAAGCAGTTGCTCTTCCTCTTCCTTCAGCCACTGATGCTGAGTCAGTAGCTTCTGCTGCAGATGATGATGAGGCAGTTGCTCTTCCTCTTCCTTCAGCCACTGATGCTGTAACTTTTGTTCCAAATGTTGATGAGGATGCCTTAGGCTTAGCTGTTATTCTAGACGCCAATGATGAGGCAGTGGATTTTGCTGCAGTCGATGATGACGAGGCCGTTGGTTTTCCTTCAGATGCTGATGCTGTAGCTTTTACTGCAAAGGTTGATGAAGATGCTTTAGCTGTCGTTCCAGTGGCAAATGACGCAGCAGCTTTTGCTGCAGACACTGCTGCTGCTTTAGCATAAGCTGCAGACGCTGATGTCGACGGTTCTTTCATGGTCTTCAGTTTTGCAGAGGCTGCGGCATAAAAAGAAATGCAATTATATAATAATACAAATAATATGCAAATAACTAGAAGGCAAAGCGTAAATGGCTCGCACACTTCATATAAAAATCCACCCGTTGAGGTGCCGGGGGGGTTTCAGTATAAATAGTATCCCAACTTTCTGGAAATGTAGTGCTTCAAATTCCCACTGTCGCTGTCTTCTTTCTTATTCCTATTCTGTTCTATCTACTATACATGTACTATCTTCTTCTTCGCTAGACCAGTCACCTACTTTCTTCCAAAAATCCACAGTTGTGTATGAGGTCTGTTGGGTCAGTTTGGGAATATTAGACGCTTTCTGCCAAATAGTCACCAACTCTTCCTATGATATTATTATTATTTAGCAATAAAGTCATTTCTTTCCACTTCTCCCCAGCATCCCAGATGAGGTACTTGTGCTCAAAAGTGATATATAATATGTAAAATTATAGAAGCAAAATTGGACTGACGAGGACATTATTTTTCTTTTTTACATATTTAGTATTTTGCCTTATGGTGCAACATGATTAAAAACAAAAAAACAAAGCCGATTATTTGTGTGTGTGCTTGCTTGACACTTATTTCATCTTATCTCTAATATTGTAGTTTTTTTTCTTCTTATCTTGCTTTGCACTTTTTTTTGGTAATTTTCATGCACTTGTGACACGCATCATGCAGGTTACTATTTTCAGGTTATTGCTTAAATTTCTTCCCCAAATTTTAATAATTTTTTTATATTGTTGTTCTTTCTTTTGTCTTCATGTGAAATATGTGTTACCAGACAGCTTCTACTATAATGAGAGAAGGAAGACAATAAAAAATCGCAAAACTGGGAGGAAAGAGTTATTCCGGTGACTGGATAAAGCCGGGAGGTGGTTTCTGCAGCGCTGTTAATTGTACCAACGCTAGAAACAAGTTAAGCTGCAAGGGGAAATCCTTTTTCAGATTTCCTAAAGATGACGTAGTAATACTATATAAATAGTAATAGTAATACTAGAACCTTCTTAGTTACTACAAGTAGCACAGTAGAACTTCCATTCGATTCGTTATTTATTCAAATAAATAATTTCATTTAGGTCTATTATTTGCCATGTGGCAATTCGATCATTCACAATTCCATTGCATCATTGATTGATTGATTGATTGATTGTTGCTTTAGGTCCAGCAGACTCTTCCGAGCCAAATCAGGACCGGACAACCCCTGATCCGTATAAAAGATCTGCTGAAACAACCCTAATGGGAAAATTGAATGCCCTCCACCGGCCAGTCACTTTACAATAAAGACATCCCACGCAGGGGACGGCTGAGGCTTTACCCCAACTGCTCGAACCCCCGGTTACAAAAACAAAATAGAATACAAACATCATTATAGATTATCAACAAAACACATACATATAAAATGCCTACATTGCGAAATAATATCATCATAGGAAGCCCTAGTGACCACCCGGCAGAAAGCATCCAACACTCCCAAGCTGATCAAACAGACCTCATACACAAACAAGGAGTCTTGTCCAGGAAGAGTTTTCAAGAAAAAAGGTAGGTCATTGATCTAGCGAAGAGCAAATGAGGAAGACAGCGACAGTGGAAATTTAAAGCACTAAATTTCCAAAAAGTGGAGATACTATTTATACTGAAACCCCCGGCACTCCAACGGGGGAAACTGTTGCCGCAGTGAATCAGTCTTGCCTATAAAGGAAAGACAGGTTTTCAACTGGGGCTTTCACTTTCCCTTTAAATATAGGTTAGAACAATCTACAGTGGCAAGATTGCTCATGAGATTGACCCCAAGGGGTATTGCATCATTAATTTTATCTTATGTCTGAACTGTGAAGACTGTTAGTGTTGTAACTGTTGACGGGTTGTCGTGTTGACTAAATTTATCTTTGTTTTACATTTAAATTATAACAATTCTTGGTTTTCATAACCTAAGGCATAACTTTATTAGCCTAGGCATTTCGTACCAGCTGATTTAGTTTGTATTTAGGGCTGCTTCAGTGCTTCAAAAGAAAAAGATAATTAACTTCTTTATCAGTTCATTAATGCCATATTGTATGCTAGGAAGGTTAGGCTAACAGCAGTTAGGCCTACACAATATATTGTTGACCAGTATTTTTAATACAGTCTATAGTATAATGATGGGGATCATTTTCGAGACAGTGAGCATTAGCTTTTAATTTTAAACCACAATCCACAGCACAACATCAATTGAATCATAACTGTGTATACATTTAAATGTAGACATACAAAACAAAAGTAGCATGAAATTTAAAACTACAAATTAGCAAGATCCGCACGAGAAACAACATCGTCATAGGAACCTGGAATGTCAGGACCCTAACTGCGGAAGGAAAATTAGAAGAACTGGCCCACGAGCTGGACCACTATCGATGGAACATTCTAGGTATCAGCGAACTGCGCTGGAAAGACCTAGGTGAAACAACGACTGACAAAGGCCACAAGTTCTATTTCAGCGGTAGAGTTGACAGGCACGAACACGGCGTTGGATTCTTGGTCCACAAGAACATTCTAGCCACTGTCATGGGTTGCCGCCCAGTCTCCAGTAGACTCATTACCATCCGTCTGAGAGCAACCCCTTTCAACATTACCATCATCCAGGCCTATGCCCCAACATCAAACTATGAAGACAGCGAAGTGGAGGATTTTTATGAAAATCTACAGGCGGCTCTTGACCAAGTGCCGAAGAAGGACATAGTCATAGTGCAAGGCGACTGGAATGCCAAGGTTTGTCAAGATGCGCACCACAACTGGGGAGACACATGTGGACCCCACTGCAACAATGAGACAAATGACAGGAGTCTGAGGCTATTGGAGTTTGCCAGATACAACAATCTGGTACTGGCAAACACGCTTGGTCTCCACAAAAAATCCAGACGATGGACATGGCACAGTCCCGGCGGGGAGCATCATAACCAGATCGACTACATCAAGGTCAAGAAACGCTTCAGATCAAGCATCAACATTGGCAGGACACGCACTTTTCCAGGAGCAGACATCGGAAGTGACCACGATTCCGTGATGATGTCTATCCGGCTCCATTTGAAGTGAGTAAATACAGCAAAGTGCACTAGGCTGAAGTTCGACCTGGACAAACTGCAAGACCCAGAGGTGGCAGAACTATTTCAGGCCACAATTGGAGGGAAATTTGCACCACTGCTCATTTTGGGGGCTGGCGAAGTAGATGTCAACACCATGACCACTACCTTCAACTCAGCTGTAACAGATGCCGCCACTGAGATCCTTGGCACGCACCGACCAAAGAAGAAGCCGTGGATCACACCTGAACGTTTGGATCTGTGTGATAAACGAAGAGAGTTAAAAAAGAAAAAGAACACCTACCGAAAAATCAACAATGACATCTGAAAAGGCATGCGCACAGCAAAGGAAAACTGGATAGAAGATCAATGCCAGGAAATAGAGAACAGTCTGAACAAGAACAACAGCAAGAAGGCCTACCAGACTGTGAAGCGGCTGGCAAGTGTTAAACAGCCCAAAGTCTCCACGATCCAAAGCAAGTCTGGCATATGCCTTACAGAAGAACAAGAAGTCTTGGACAGATGGACAGAGTACTGCTCTGACCTTTACAACCATACACCAAATGGAGACACATCAGTTCTAGCATGTCCTGAGAACAGAGAAGAAGAAGAAATCCTCCCAATTCTCCGGGAAGAAGTTGAGGCAGCAGTGCAATCGCTGAAGAAAGGGAAGTCAGCGGGAGTGAACATACCAGCGGAACTGCTACAAGCAGGAGGAGAAGCGATGATTGATGCCCTCAGCATTATCTGTAACAAGATCTGGCAGAGTGGGGAGTGGCCTACACCATGGACCCAGTCGCTTGTCATCACTCTTTCCAAAAAAGGTAACCTTCAGGAGTGTGAAAATTACCGCACCATCAGCCTCATCAGCCATCCTAGCAAGGTCCTCCTGAAAATAATACTCAACAGATTGAAACCCCAAGCTGAACAAATCATAGCTGAAGAACAAGCAGGATTCATGGCAGGGCGAAGTACCACTGAACAGATTTTCAACCTCAGAATAAGCTGTGAGAAATACCTACAGCACCAACAACATTTATATCATGTGCTCATAGACTTCAAGAAGGCGTTTGACCGAGTCTGGCATGCAGCTCTATGGGCAACAATGAAAGTGTACAACATCAGCCCTAAAATTATAGAAGTCATCAAAAGCCTGTATGACCAGGCTAACAGTGCAGTCCTCCATAACAGCGTCATCGGGAACTGGTTCACAACAACAATTGGTGTGCGTCAAGGATGCCTACTCTCTCCAACACTCTTCCACATCTTCCTACAGCGCATCATGTTAGATGCTCTTGCAGATCACGAAGGCACAGTCAGCATAGGGGGTAGAGCAATCTCCAATCTTCGTTTTGCGGATGACATTGATGGATTGGCTGGAGAGGAACAAGAACTTGAACAGCTGGTGCTGAGGCTTGACACAGCCTCCAGAGCTTTTGGAATGGAAATAAGTGCAGAGAAGACCAAAATGATGACCAACAACACCAATGGCATCAACACGGACATCAAAGTCTAAGGCCAATCCCTCAACACAGTGCATAGCTTCAAATATTTGGGAGCCATTGTGTCAGACAATGGGTCCCGACAGGAAGTCCTCTCCAGGATCGCACAAACAACTGCTGCCATGACAAGGTTGAAGCCCATTTGGAAAAACAGGACCATCAGTCTACATTCCAAAGTAAGACTGCTGCGCTCCCTTGTCATCTCCATCTTCCTATATGCTTGCGAAGCATGGACCCTCACAGCAGATCTACAACGAAGAATACAAAGCATGGAGATGAGGTGCTACAGAAGACTTCTGGGCATTTCCTATACCCAACACATCACCAACGACGAAGTCCGACAGACCATCACACAAGCCATTGGACAACACGATGACCTGCTCACAGTGGTGAAGAAACGGAAACTCCGATTGTATGGCCACGTCACCACATCATCAGGCCTTGACAAGACCATTCTGCAAGGCACAGTGCAAGGAGGTAGAAGAAGAGGGAGACCGAAAAATAGATGGGAGGACAACATTCGAGAATGGACTGGTTTGACACTGAGCGAAGCCATCAGGGCTGCTGAGGACAGAGAAAGATGGAGTATTCTGGTTAAACTATCATCTGTGGTGCCCCTACGACCTTCGGGTTACGGGACAGGATAGGATAGGATAGGACTAGAACATGAATAAATTCAGCATTCTTATGGTAACAGATGGCATTTAAGTTGTAAACATTGTAGGCCAAATAAACAAGATGCTAATTGTATTTCAGTGTAAAATTGTAACATTGTTTGAAAACGGATGAATATTATTATCATGTCTTTAGCTTATATACTAAAAATAGATACTGCATAAAACATATTAGAATAGGCCATTCAAATCATTACTTCATTGTTGATCATAAGATAACTATGGCTGGAACTTTATTATTATTATTATTATTATTATTATTATTATTATTATTATTATTATTATTATTATTATTATTATTATTATTATTATTATTATTATAACTATTATTATTAGTAGTACATTATTATATGAGACAAGCCCAGTCCACCATGCCAAGTGATCTCAGGGCTATATCATGTTATCTTCCAAGTTTAATAATAATAATACAGGATGCTATATACGCGCCTTTCCCCAAATCAATCAGGTTCAAAGCGCGGCGATCTATACCAACATACATGCTCACCTGTCTCATCCACCCTCACACACACCAAATACACATCCATCACTCAAACAGGTGGTGTAAAGGGAGGGAGATCGCTATTAGAAGACGGAAGAAATTCAAATGTTTATTTTTGAAATTTTTATATTGACTGCATCCTGTACCATTATTGAAGGGAGGGAGGAAACCGGAGTGCCCGGAGAAAACCTTCGGTGACCTCAATAGTCTCGTACTTAAATCACATACGTCCGCCCCATGCAGGAATCGAACCCGCGACCTTCGGCATAGGAAACCGGCGCAATCAGCTAATTATAATACATGTAGTCCTAATAATAACATTACATAATAATAATAATAATAATAATAATAATAATAATAATAATAATAATAATAATAATAATAATAATAATAATAACATTACATTTATAGCGCACAGTTCATTGTGCTGACCATCACTTGCATACATAAAAGCATAATGAGTAAAAAGTGCTTATAAAAAGAGTATATAAATGATAAGTATCACATTAGCATCACAAACAAACATAAGTTTAAAAGGCTAATAACAACAAATGTATGTACTTTACTCTTGTGATGTGTTTATCATTGTCTTATGCAGCTATTGTTTTGAGGAACAATTCATTTTGTATTCACTGTAAATTTTTGTCTTTTTTTTTAATCCTTTTTTCGAAATAATTTTACAGGGAATATTATTCCTTTGTTTGTGTACAGTTACACTTTACCATAAGATTAAGACGGTGCTTTTTTCTTGCAGATGTGTGCAAAAAAGGCATAGCGTAGATGTGTATAAACACTTACAATGCACATTGCACTTGCTGTACAGTGTACAGTTATTCTACTTTTTTTCTAGTCTTTAGAAATGCTAAGAATAATTTTGTAAACAATTTTATCATTTGAATAGTAACTGTTATGCATACATGTCATACATACATGTACTCGGTGCATAATTGTACCTATACATACAACTTGAAACAACAAGATCTGGAGACAACCTTTATATTCAGTGCTTCAGATTGTTTTCAGACATCATGGGCCCAATGACCCATGGCCATGCAAAATGATGTGTCAATTTTCAAAAAGATGGGTAATTGACAATCAAAGGTATTCGTATCGTATGTTCACCTAGTCCTTCTTGATTTTTATGACACGCCAGGCTGGCGCATTCACGTTGACTGTTACGCGCCATTCTGATAAAATATGCGCCAATGGCGCGGGCGCTCCAACAATCTGAAGTACTGATATTCAGGATATATTATGCCTTCTTTGTTTTAAAACCAATGATAATTTATACACTGTGAAAATAGTGATGTTTGCCTCTTTTAATCATTTTCATATTCAGATACTGATATTGCAGTTACCTTTAAAATAGAACTAATTATAAGTTTCTATGAAAAATAAAATTGGTCTGTTTCCACTTTTTCCTTATGAGGACTGGACAATCACTCATTATCATAGGACAGACAACATAAGTGGCCACACTAACCTTACCCGCACCTCCTTTGATGCCCATAACAGGGGGACCGGATATTGATACCCCACCACTTGGCACTACTTGACACAGATCTAGGCGCCACCACCACAGACTGCAGCATCACGACCCCCCAAAGGGACCATGATCTCGAATGTAGGCGTCAAAGAGCACCACTTATCTGTAACCGTTCTGCAGTTCCATTGCAAAATCGACAGTCTTTCTCGACCCGACTGAGTCATTTTGAGGCAACCTGACTGTAGGACAGAGGCGGAGAGGCCACGCCTGGCTGGGAGTCAACCGCTAAACCTGAACCAGGACATCTCGTGTAACATGTGTGGACAGGGCCGCCAAAATGTCTCTTAAACACTCTACTAAGTCAACAACAATAAGAAGAAAAAGACTTTATTTTAAATCAATAATTAAAATCTAAAACTCTCAACTAGTAAAACAAAAAACACCCAAACTAAGCTACCAGACCGCGGGCCAGGACAAAACGATAAAATCCTAGTCAGGACCTTGATCTAAAATTTCCAACTTTAAAAATTTTCCTATTTACCCTATCCTACAAATAAATTTAAAAGATAAGGTATCACACCCACCGTCTTACAAGGAGCCAAGGACTCTAAAAGGAATGGCAGTGCCGGTAGATGCTGACCATCAATGCATTAAAACAAGGGTTCTAATTTTCTTTCATTTTGTTTTAAATGTCAGTTTTGTTTTGTTTTATTAATTTAATTTATATTTAATTTATTTTTGTTACATAATTTCATCTTATTTTATGTTGTAGATGTTGTGAGTGTTGATGTATGTTCCCAATTTTTTTATAATGTTCTAATCTGTATTCTTTGTGAATTAAAAGATGTAATAATTTATTTTAATTTCATTTTATTTATATATTCATCTCAATCATTTCTCATGACAGTGAAAAAAATTGTTTTATGAGCTTTTTTTATATTATGCTCAAAATATATCCTGATATTGTTTAATGCTTTCTGCTTCTTGCTGTTAATAATAATAGTAGTAATAATGGTACATGTTATGTACTAATAATAGTAATAATAATAATAACTTATTATTGTTGCTGTTATTATTGTTATTATTATTATTATTATTATTATTATTATTATTATTATTATTATTATTATTATTATTATTATTATTATTATTATTATTATTATTATCATTATTATCATTCTTCTTCTACTTCTTCCTCTTCTGCTTATTATTATTATTATTATTATTATTATTATTATTATTATTATTATTATTATTATTATTACTACTACTACTACTACTACTACTACTACTACTACTACTACTACTACTACTACTACTACTACTACTAGAATTTTTTACCTTTGATGATTTGGGTTCAACTTGAGTCTTATTTTCTTTCTTACAAGTTTTAGATGTGGTACAAAAGATCAAATAGTTTAATTTTAATTTTTTAATTTCATGAACTTCAATTACAAGAAAACATGCAATTATCATATTAAAAGTAAAAAAAAAAAAAAAAAAAAAAGATGCTGACCATCAATGCACAAAGCCAGTTGACACGTTTGCAGAGCCGGTAGCTGCCGAACGTAACACTCTCCCTTGTGGGTCTCCCTCACAGACCACGACGGTAGGCCAAGCTGACCACCCACACTGCAAACAAGAAATGGGATCCGATTAAATGAGGCTAATTGCTGCCTCAGCCCATGTTATTTTAGTTGTAGAATTACACCATTTCTTTACAAGAAATGGGATGCGATTAAATGAGGCTAATCTGCTTCAGCTTATGCGAATGTTTATTAGCTTTAGCCAGAATTTATTCAGAAATATGTAATAAGAAAGAAATCAATAATATTCTCCTTATTATTATTAGTGTATGAAGTTTAGGTTGAGAAAAATAGTTTTAGCTGTGAAGAAATGTTGTCTGGTGTTGTGTCGTTTGTGTAACACATACATTGATTTGCAATAAAAATCAAAAATAAATATAATTAAACAACATTTTTATTTCTCAAAACTTAAGACATTTTATTTTGCAAAAGAAAATAAATTAATAATATTCCATATTTTAACATAGTAGGCATAGGGCATGAAGTGTACGAAGGAACACAGAATTTCAAACAAGTTATATTGATAAATAATCAGGCAAAATTTATACTTTCATATTCAAGGTCATTAATTGAGTTAGATTTTGAATTTGAAAGAAAGAAAGAAAACCAGCTTCCACTTCAACGTTATTAAGAAGAAGAAAAATGGCTGATCGAAGAGACCAAGAAGATAGGGAATTTTTGGAAATGGAGCGGAGAAGAAATAGAAGGCTTATAGATGAAGTGGAGCAAGAGTTGTATGGACTTGAACAGCAGCGACAGGAGTTGATGCAAGATCAACCGCGTCAGAGTCCTGGGCATGAACAATATGCAAGAAATGTTGATCTACCACGTGGAAATTGGGGACGTTCACCCCGAGATGAAGTATATGATCAGGAAATGAACAATAACCACCCTCAACTTCATGGACCAGGAAGCGTGGAAGCAAATTTTGACCCTTTACCTCGAGGGCCAGCGTCTATCAAAGTGCGACCGGATCCTTATGATGGAAGTCAAACTTGGGAAGAATGGGAAGAGCACTTCGATTGCTGTGCATTGCTGGGTCGGTGGAGCATGGCCGAGAAAACCTTGGTGCTGGCAGCTATGTTAAGGGGAACAGCACGCACCTTTTATCAAGGATTAAATCCCTACATTAAAAGATGCTATGGTGAGCTGATGCAGTGTATGCGCCGTAGATTTGGCTGTCAGTCAAAACATCAACAATTTTGGGTCACGAAGCTGGAAGGAAGAATGCGAAAACAAGATAAGCCTATTGCTAAGCTAGCTGATGAATTGCTGCTGTTGGTACGAAGAGCTTACCCAAGGGATATGACTGAGGCAAACATTCATCAAATTGCTTTACAGCAAATGTACAAGAGTATGGATAATGACACTAAATGGAAATGCATTGAACGTCGATGCACAAGTTTGCAAGAAGCTGTGGAGATTGCGGAGACCTATGAAACATTCATGCGCACGAGCAAGAGAACAACGCGTGAAGTTCACACTCTGGATAGTCGTACGTCCAACGATGCCCAACTGTTGAACCTAACAGAAAGAATCCAACAACTAGAACTTCAATGTACTCAATCCATAAACGCTGTAAGTTCATCTGCCAAGCCTACTACAACTCCATTGGCAGATACTGATCGCAGAGACCAACAAACTCCTTGGCAGCGAGGGCAATGCTACATTTGTCATTCTGACCAACACAGGCTTAAACAATGCCCTATCTATTTGAAATGCAAGCAACTGCAAAGACAGGGAAACTAGAATCTGCCTCTTCAGCAGGCCAGGAAGAGGTGATTACAACATCAATAAGGCCTGAAGAAGATCAACAGCAAACTAAGATAACGGACAAAGAACTGAATGAACCAGAAGTCACCATACGCGTTCCAGTATATGTATCTGCTGATAACCTTCAATCTGTGAATGACAATGTAAAAACTCTACAAGTAGGAGAGAGAACTTCTACTGACAATGATAATGGAATGTTCGCTGAATGCAAATTGTATGGCATTGCAGTCGATTTTTTGTTGGATACTGGTTCTGCTGCTACACTATTGAATAGCCAAGTGTATAAACTGATACCTGAAGACCGTAGACCAGAACTGTATCAAACTCAAATAAGACTTGTTGGTGTAAATGGATGCAGAGTCAATACACTGGGCGTTGCTGATATAGAAGTAGAGTTTCAACATCAGAGCTTTACTATTCCATGTATTATATGTGATATGCAGATTGATGCCATTCTGGGACAAGATTTTACAATTCAGTGTATCAAATACGTTGATATTGAGAGGTTGAAAATGGTAACCAAACAAGGAAAAGAAATTGCTTTGTTTCTTGGTGGAAAATCACAGATGGTTTGTCGTGTCACAGCTTCTCAGTCAGTCCCCATTCCTGCAAAGTCAATTATGAACATTTCAGTTTCTGTTAGTGCAAAAGAGTATTTGGAATCTACCATGTTGTTAGAACCTTCCTTGGATGTAGTTAAAGGGAAGCAACTTTACCTTGCTCCAATGTTGACTAATGAAAAAGACAATACAACTGCAATAGTAGTGAATTTGTCCGACGGTGATATGAAACTTTATCCAAATACTTATTTGGGCTCTGCACAATCTGCCTATTCAAGGACACAAAATATTAAACACACACATCGTGTTGATACAAAAAGTCTTCAAAATGATCAACTACCAGAGTATCTACAGGAACTTTTTGAAAGGAGTAAAATTCACCTTGATGAACAACAAGCTCAAGCTTTGAAAGAATCAATGAAAAAATATCAACACATATTTTCAAAGTCTGCTGATGATATGGGGAAAACACAAAAGACCAGGTTTCAAATTCACACTGGTCAAACTGCTCCTATTAGACAACGAGCTAGAAGATTACCGCTGGGAAAAAGAGAAGCGGAAAGAGAAGAAGTACAAAGAATGCTAGCAGGAAATATCATAGAACCCTCAAATAGTGCCTGGGCTAGTCCAACTTGCCTGGTCTACAAGAAAGATGGAACAGTTCGGTTCTGCGTGGACTACAGGAAGCTGAACGAAGTAACTGTGAAAGACGCATATCCTCTACCTCACATTGATGAGTGTTTAGATGCTCTTACAGGGTCTAAATGGTTCAGCACTATGGATTTGCAAAGTGGATTTTGGCAGATTCCTATGGATACAGAGGAGGATAAGCAAAAGACTGCTTTTATAACTGGGATGGGACTTTACCAATTTACAGTACTCAGTTTTGGTCTAACCAACGCTCCTGCAGCTTTTCAGAGAATGATGGAGGACGTCCTTCGTGGATTACAATGGGATGAATGTGTTTTATTCATGGACGATACCATTGTTCCTTCTCCCACTTTTGAAATGGGCTTACAACGATTGGAACATGTATGGCAACGTTTGGAAGAAGCAAATCTAAAATTGAAACCATCAAAATGCTTATTTTTCCAGAAGGAAATTAAGTTCTTGGGACACATTGTCAGTGAAGAAGGTATTCAAACTGACCCTTGCAAGACAAAATCAATTGATGAATGGCCTCAACCAGTAAATGTCAAACAAGTTCGCAGTTTCCTGGGACTATGTTCTTACTACCGGAAATATGTAGAAAATTTCGCCAGCATTGCCAAACCATTGCACAGATTGTGTGAGAAAGGTGCATGTTTCAAGTGGACTGATGAATGCTCTCAAGCCTTTGCTACTCTTAAAAACAGATTAACTTCAGCTCCCATATTAGGTTATCCTAGACTGGGACAGCAATTCATTTTAGACACAGACGCCAGTGACTGTTCTGTAGGTGCAGTTTTGTCACAAATGCAAGATGGCAAGGAAAGAGTGATTGCTTACTACAGCTCTACTCTTACTCACAGTGAGACTAATTATTGTGTGACACGGAAAGAACTGTTAGCAGTGATTAAAGCTTTAGAAAGATTTCACTACTACCTGTATGGACAAGAAATTCTTTTGCGTACTGATAACTCTGCAGTGAGTTGGGTGAAAAATCTGAAAAATCCCTCAGGTCAAGTAATGCGTTGGCTACAACAATTAGAAACATATAACCTAAAAGTTATACACAGGCCTGGAACACAACATAGAAATGCTGATGCCTTGTCACGACACCCTTGTTCTACATGTACAAGAATACAATGCAAGGAGGAAGAAGGGAGACAACCAGATGACGAAATACCTGTGGCCGAGTTGGATGTTATAAAAGTGGAGACTTCATCTTTGAACGAATTTTCATCTCCAAATGTTGAGACAGATGTACAGTGCTATATGGCAAATAGTAAAAGAAAGGCTAATGGAGAACTGAATCAAGCTGGAAATGACAAACCTAATGACTCTGAAGAAACACAGCAACCTGATTTGGGTCAAGGTCCAAGTAAAGAAATTTCTTCCTTGGACTTGCAACTAAAGGATGATACAACAAAACAATATACTGTTCCTGAATCAACTATGGAGGGTTGGGACTCTGAAACATTAAAAAATGCTCAGCTGTTGGATGAAAATATTTCTCCTATTTATCAAGCTAAAGAACAGAATGATGAACGACCGACTTGGAATTCAATTTCGCATCAATGTGCTGAACTTAAAGCATTGTGGGCTGCATGGGATCGATTAATATTACACCACGGTGTGTTATATAGACGCTGTATAGACAACGGTCTAGAATTTCTACAGATTGTCGTTCCCGCAACGCTTCGGAAGTCAGTGATGAAATACTGCCATGATATTCCCACTGCTGGTCACTTTTGTGCTGATAAGGTTCTGAAACAGATGAAAAAGACATTTTATTGGCCAAAAATGCGTGAAAATCTGGAACATTATGTACAGCAATGTGATTGTTGTGCATCTAAAAAGACTCCTAAAAGCAAGTCTCATGCTCCTGTTGGTGAACCTATGGAACGTGTTGCATTAGACATTATGGGTCCTCTACCTATCACTCATAAAGGCAACAAATATGTGCTAGTCGTCACAGATTTATTTACAAAGTGGACAGAAGCATTTGCTATGCCTGATCAAGAGGCCCGGACAATTGCTAACATTTTTGTCAACGAGTTTGTCTGTCGGTTTGGAACGCCACTACAAATTATTACTGACCAAGGGAGTAATTTTGAAAGTAGTATCTTCAAAGAAATGTGTCATCTATTACACATTGATAAAACTAGAACAACGAGCTATCATCCACAAGCGAATGGAGGTGTGGAAAGGTTTATGAGAACACTTGCTAACATGCTAAGGATGTATTGTGAACAAAAGCAAAAGTTGTGGGACATCTAGTTACCTCAAGTTCTCATGGCTTATCGTGCTTCAGAGCATAGTACTACACAACTTACACCCAATATGATGGTGTTTGGCCGTGAAATTACGTTACCTGTGGAAGCTGTTATCCAGCGCCCAAAGGAGATCCAGCCAGATCAATCAATACCTGAGTATGTCCAGAATCTACAGTCAAAATTGTCAGAAGCTCATGAAATAGCCAGGAAAAACATCAAGAAAAGATCAACTTACCAGAAACGATATTATGACCTTCATGCCAGGAAACGCGCCTTTACTCCAGGACAATTGGTGTGGTTGTTTGAACCCAGTCGTTCAGTGGGAATTTGCCAGAAGTTAGTTCGCCGTTGGAAAGGTCCATACCTTGTAACAAAGAAAGTAGATGATCTGACATATATGTTGAAGAAAACTGCGAAGTCAAATCCTAAAGCTTATCACATTGACAGATTAATGCCATATAAGGGTATTAATATACCCAGGTGGATGAACAACTAATAAACATACACGCTTTCATTGATACTACAGACTTTGTGTACTTCAAGCTTATAATTTTTCAGCTGGATTGATTATTGAGTATGTGTGTATTTAGTAACAAGGCGAAACTAAATATTGTGACTTGAATTAAACGGAAGATCTACAGAACACTATAAAAGAATATACAATCAAAAACTTATTCTTCTACATAACTGATGCCTACCTAATGCTCTAACAGTCACAGTTTAGTGTTTTGTGAGTAGATCTATAGTCTACCACTGTGCCGGAAACTTTCTTGACTCTGTGATGGCCTTGACAATTTTTTTTTTACTGTGGTGAAGACAAACTACGTCATACAGTTTCTAGGAATGTAACAAGATGGTTAAGCTATATGAACATGGACTGGACAACCAAAACATGAACACTTCTTATTTATGTTTGCTATAAATTTATGCTACACAAACTGGTTGAATAATAATAATAATAATAATAATAATAATAATAATAATAATAATAATAATAATAATAATAATAATAATAATAATAATAATAATAATAAAATAATAAATAATAATAATAATAATAATAAATAATAATAAAATAAATAAAAAAAATGAAATAAAATTAGCAACAAGATGAAATAAATAAATAAATAAATAAATAAATAAATAAATACATAAACTAATAATTTAAATAAATATTATATTAAAGTGCAGCTTAGCTGTGTAAATAACCAATCATCAGTTCTGCATAACAAGAAAATTGTTGACCCTAAGAATATGGAGAAGTTCAGTTTCTTTCTTTTAGTTCCGTGTTTGGGGCATGATCAGGGTGTCTCCACGGTATATTTTATTTCCGATTGACCGAAGCCCAGTCGGCTTATTATTTGTTTCGGGATTTATCGATAATCTCAAACTTTGGCTTCTCGCTTAGTTGGTGTCTGATGGACCGTCGACAAGATATTAGAAAAACCAATTGAATGATTTAGCCATTGACCATTTCTAGAGATAAGAAATATGAGAGAATACCGACATATGTTCAAAGAGTCGCTAAAGGCCTTTTTTATTACAATATAAGGCTGTTTTGATAGCAAATAAATGTATGACAAAAATACTCTGTAAATCTGTCATTTGCTAAAATATATGCGTATTTATTGCGTCTATAAGTTTGAATGAAATTTAAATTAAAATTCCTTTGTTTATACAACTGCAGAATTCTTTACCTGTTATTAGCTATATAACGCGAATCCATTGCCTGTGGTTTTATTTTTATTGAAGCGTGACGGTATTGATTTCAACCTCCATGCTGTTAACCACGTCATTGGCTTATAGCAACAAACACACCTGTTACTTCTAAACAGAATTATGAATGCACGCTCACTCATATGCACTCGATCACGTTTGCATACGCATGCATATGCATAAACACACACACATGCACACGCACATATGCATACGAACGCGCATGCATATGTTTTTTAATTAAAACTTCTCTGTTTACTGTTTAGCATACGTCACAGGGCGTGTTTCGTAGTTACGGTCCCTAACAACCGTGCAACTTGCCCGGCCAGCCAACACTTCTGCACAATACTAGCTGACGACAAGACGTGTTAATTTGCGCTGTCTGTTTTATACTTGGTTTGAGGAAATTTTTCTTTCAGCAATCATAAAGCTGTTAATCGTCTGTTACCTCGACTGTTACAGAATCAAAAAGAAAATAATCTGTTAAAAACTGACTGAGCACCGAGGAAGAAAGAAGTGAACAATTTTGTGATCATTCTGTGGAATATAGTGCTGTGTTTTTAAAATGGAATCATCGTCAAGCGTTCGACCGGTCTCGCCAAGTATGACTATGAGTCAAGAATCAGATATGTTGCTAGACTCTCAACCTTTGACAACTCAACCTTCGGCAATTTTTTCTGAACAAGAACTCGCCGTTTTAAATAAATACCAAAGGTATCATGTTGAGATGAGTGAATATTTTTCTAAATTGCCCAAAAACCCAAATGCGGAAATACCTAAACGTCCAAAGGAAAGCTTATCATTTTTGAACACCAAACCTGATAAGTTCACTCCAGAAAGCATGGATAAATTTCTTGACGAAAAATTTATCAAAACAAATGCTGTGCCACTGGTTGAAATGCCTGATATTTCTAAAGCAGCTCAAGATATGAATTTAGACTATGAAAACGTAACTGACATTCTAGTCAAAAGGGCAGACAAATTTCGAAATGACCAGGCTGCTTTGGTCAGTGATGCATTAAATTATGGCTTGTTGTTAGAGAGGGCATTTTTTTTTGTAAAAATTCAAAGAAAAATGAAATGGCCTGATTATCTAAAAGACCAACTAAAAATTTCACAAAACTATGCCGCAAAATTCCGTAACTTGGCTCATTTATTTGCTAATTATCCTAAGTTTCATAGGCTAGATATTTCAATAAGAGAGTTCATAATCAAATCTAAACAAATTAATCAGTTTATGAAAGATGATGAGGCATTTCGAGCAAAGTGGCAGAGCATAGAATAAATTCTGTAGAAAAAAAAAAAAACACCAGCAGCATCAAAGTAATCAAGTTATTGATTAGTAGGCAAAACCTGGCGAGACTGGCGAACAGCACAAACTGAGGTGAAGGACATTTGCTGAACGTGGTGTTGAAATGTCCTTCACCTTGCTCGTCAACCAAACCTTCACCTTTAGCCAAGGATTCCACAGCATGACTCACACTTGTTCACTCTTGTATTCCACTCGCTCGTCAACAACAAAGGGGTTGCCAATGTGCGACTCCGCTATTGAACTATGACTCCCCCCTTCCACTCCCCATCCCAATTGCATTCACAACAATTACTCAAAACGCAACAAGCATGATGAGACTTTTTCCCTCCCTCCACCCTCAGACTCCCAAACCCCACCCCCTCATACCCATCCTCTCACCCACCACCCCTCACCCCTTACTCCCTCTCCACCACCCCTCACCCCTCACTCCCTCCCCATCACCCACCACCCCTCACTCCCTCCCCATCCCATCCCCCCCCCCTCACTCCCTCCCCATCCCCCCATCCCCCCCTCCCATCACCCATCCCCTCACACTCCCTCCCCATCACCCACTTTCCCCTCACCCATCCCCATCATCACCACCCCTCCCCCATTCACACATGCGCCTTAAACAATGGCGATGATCCTAAAGGGAGGTAATAACTATTATACATTCACAAAAGTGAGAGTAGTTGTTGCTTCCCTTTGTTTATCTCTCTCTCTTACCCTTATTATTAAGTACCTTTTACATCAAGCCATTTGACTCTTTACCATCACCCAATAACATTAAGCCTTTCCCTCATCATTATCATTATCATCATCATCATCATCATCATCATATTATTATTATTATTATTATTGGTTAATTAAACTCAAGGGGCGTGAAGGTGGTTGAGGTTAAAGGTACTTAAGTTAGGTAACTTTGATAATTATTTATAAGTTGACTTTAACACTTTAGAAAGTATTTACAAAATGACTTACTGGTCTTTAGCAAGTAACTTCTATCTTATAACAATTAAATTATACAAGTGTAAAAGAAGAACTTCAGATTGTTCCACCAGACACAGAACCATTAAGATTTCCTAATTAAGAAAATAAAAAAGACTAAAAATGACGGACACAGAAAGGTTCTTTAAGGAGTTAGAAATGCTTTTTGATTCTCCCCACTTTCATATGTTAAAAGATGAACGCTGGAAAATCTTTTTTGAATGCAGACTATATGATCCAGATATTTATAATGGTTTTTCTTACCCCTTCACTGGACAATATGAAATAAATGAAGATTACAAAGTTAAATGCAAAAGTGACTTCTCAATAGTCTTTCATAAACTTACAAAAGAAGAATACAACAAAAGTGACTTGTACCCAAAATCATATTACTTTAAATATTTTTGGTTACATTTTATTAAACAAGTTCGCAAACTAAATCCTCATGTAGTCAAACAAACTGTTTGTGATTGTGGACCCGACTGCGAATGTGATCATGACTGTGAGTATGATTGTTATTGTTTTTGCAAATGTGATGGCTTTTCATATTAAAGTTAGGGTTAGTTTTTTTTTTTTTTTTTTTTTTTTTAATTCAATTTATTCAGTTTAAAGTTGTTTTAAAATACTATTTAAAGTTTTGTTATCAGTATAAAAATGACGGACACAAAAAGTCTTTCACAATCTCCTTTGTTTAAAGACATATTTCAAACAATACAACTTCAAATTCTTGACAGTCAAAATGTTATTAAATCTGTTTATAATAATTACGAATTTGTACTTAACAATTTTACTTTCAAATCCCCTGTTAAAATACGAATTCACGCTCAAATAACTTTTATTAAACCCGGCAGTATTGATGAAACGATGACTGTGTGGATTTCTTCAAGTCAAATTGAAGTGTTAAAATCTTCAGACCTAGACAATGCTTATAACAACATCTTGATCAACCAGTTACAAGACAGCATTGAGCGTGCAACTTTGAAAGGGTCTGGATGGACAGAGGGAAATTTAGAATCATTAGAACTGAACATTGCAAAGTATAATCCAATCAAAGGAAAATCTTATATCCCTCTTCCCAAAGAAATTCTTGACAAAAAGGCTGTATTGAATATTAAGAACACCGATGACAAATGTTTTATGTGGTGTGTTCTGGCTAAGTTATATCCTATACAGTCGAAACAACATCCCGAAAGGGTGGCGCTATACAAAGATAAAGTAACGAACTTAAATCTTAAAGACATTAATTTCCCTGTTAGCCTTGACGCCATTGACAAATTTGAATCACAAAACTCTTCTATAACAGTCAATGTATATGTTTGGGACCCTGAATCAAAACTTATGCCTTTAAGAATCTCTCCTAATGCCCCATCGTTTTCAGACCTCAATCACCACGTCGATCTTTTACTAATAACCGACCCGCAAGATCCTAGCATGCAACATTATACTCTGATACGAAACATATCTAGATTATTAGGACACACTTCAAAACATCATGGCAAACAATATTTGTGCAGACGCTGTTTAACTAGAGTCTCTAATCTCCAAGTGGCTGACAAGCACAGTAAAATTTGCAAAAGTATGACAGACATCCAAACCCGCCTTGTGTTACCAAAGCCAGGTTCTCAAGTATATTTTAAAAACATCAACAAACAATTCAAGCAGCCTTATATAGTTTATGCCGACTTCGAATCATTGATTTTAAAATACCAAGGTCCACAAGGATTTAGTAGGCCTAACTCATTCCTCACACACCTTCACGAAGTCTGCAGTTTCGGGTATGTAGTTGTTAGAGCCGACGGACAACATACAGAGCCGGTAATTTACAGAGGGCCAGACGCAGCTAGGAAGTTCTTAGATGAGATGAACAAAATATACAAATTGTGTTTATTGCAGCTAGATAATCCGGCGCCCATGATATTTACTGAATCTGACTCCCATAATTTTAAAGCAGCTACACATTGCCACATTTGTAATAAAGAGTTTGACCCGAAGGACACAAAGACCCAAAGAGTGAGAGATCATTGTCACATAACAGGGGCATTTAGAGGTGCAGCTCATCAGAAATGCAACTTGGAATATGGAATCAAACATTTCTCTCTCCCTATTTTCATTCACAATCTTCGAAATTACGACTCCCATTTAATCATGCAGGCAGTGACGAAAGCATACAAAGTGTCATGTATTGCCGAGACAGAAGAAAAATATAAAACTTTCACTCTGAATAAATTAAAGTTTTACGACAGCTTTCAACATTTGTCTTCCAGTTTAGAAACACTAGCTAAGAACTTACCCAGCTATCCTATCACTAGCAAATATTTTCCAGACGTTACACTTATTCGGAAAGGTGTGTATCCTTATGAATACATGGATTCTTGGGAAGTGTTTGAAGAACTAGAATTACCCCCTAAAGAGAACTTCTATTCTTCACTCAATAAAAGTTTCATAACTCTTACCGATTATGAACACGCCCAGAATGTCTGGAATGCACTCGGATGTAAAAACCTTGGTGACTACCACGACATATATTTAAAAGCTGACGTCTGTTTGTTGGCTGATGTGTTTGAAAAATACAGAGAAACGAGTTTACATCATTACTCCCTCGACCCTTCTCATTATATTTCTTCACCAGGAATGAGTTGGGATGCTTTCTTAAAACTTAGCGGTTCTAAAATCGATCTCATAACTGACCAGGTAATGATGACAATGATTGAGTCAGGCATTCGTGGAGGAATAAGCGTGGCAGCTCATAATTATTGCAAAGCCAACAACAAATACCTGAAGCACTATGACCCCTCGCAGAAATCTAATTATATAATGTACTTTGACGCCAACAATTTATACGGTTGGGCAATGAGTGAGCTTTTACCGGTTTCAGATTTCAAATTACTTGTTAATCCAAACCCCGCAAACTTGACTTGGTTAAACAGTATTTTAAATCACCCTAAAGATCATACTATAGGGTTTATTGTCGAAGTTGACCTAGAGTATCCCAATGCTTTACACGACCTACATAATGATTACCCATTAGCACCAGAAAGATTGCATGGTACAGACAAGCAACTTAAACTTATTCCCAACCTTTATAATAAATCTAATTACGTCTGTCACTACAGAAACCTGCAGTTCTACGTTAGACACGGCTTGAAGTGCACAGCGATTCACAAGCTTTTATTCTTTAAACAAACGAATGTCTTGGCCGGGTACATCAATAAAAACACAGAGCTCAGAAAACAAGCGCAATCTATGTTTGAAAAAGATTTCTTTAAGCTGCTGAATAACAGCTGTTTTGGTAAAACTATGGAGAACCCATACAAGCGAAAAGACGTCAGGCTAATTACCTCACCCAATCAAGCGATTAAATTAACATCTAAACCTCAATACCTTGGTTACAAAGAGTTTCATGACTCCCTGTATGCAGTTACCATGAAAACCACGCAAGTTAATCTAGACAAACCAGTGTTTATGGGGATGACTATTCTCGACCTTTCTAAATTACTAATGTTCGAATTTTACTACGATTACTTTAAACCTAAATACCCGGAGGCCAGAGTTTTATACACAGACACAGACTCCCTTATACTAGACATCCCTACTGAAGACATTTATAAAGACTTAGAATCGGAACTGCAACATTACGATACTAGTGACTACCCTGAAACTCACCCTTTGTACAGCAAAGCAAACCAAAAGAAAATAGGTTTGATGAAAGATGAAATGAACGGGAAACTTATTGAAGAATACGCAGGACTGCGATCTAAGCAGTACAGTATTAAACACGAATCGGGGGAATCTTCAAAAGCAAAAGGCATTCAAAAAGCTGCAATAAAAAACAGAGATATCAGGCACGAAAACTACCTGGAAGCCTTAGATGGGAAAGAAGTTAAACCATACCCTAACACAACTATAAAGTCTAAGAACCATGTAGTGTCCACTGCTGTGACGACCAAAAAAACATTATGCGCTAATGACACAAAGAGAATAAGAGTAACTAAGGAGTTCGCATACGCTCTAGGTCACTATAAATTACAGGTAGAAACAGCGACTGCGACTACGACTACGACTGCGACTATGAATAAGGTGGAAGTCCTGGAAGGCTTGAGTAAATGTTAACTGTATTTATTCTGAAGCGCCAAGCTTTTTCTTCAAAGCATCTAGCTGCTCCTTCCGTCCCAGTAGTCTCCCTTCTTCTATTATTTTTTTTTTAATTTCTTCAACATTAACAGGTGCAGACCTAGATTTAGATTGTATGTCGTGCTTCAATTTTTTATATTCTTCAAAATCTCGCTGGATAATTACAAACTATTGGTCTGTAATCTGAGTGTCTTCTAGAGCTTTTGAAATTATTAAGTTCATGCTAGTAAGTTTAGCTATCGCAAGGCTAGAAATGAGGTCGTGTTTTTCTAATTTCTTAGATACTTTAGTATTAATTACGCCAAGTAAAACTGACATCACTGAAGATAATCCGGCAGCCACTCCTAATCCAATACTAATTGGTATACCAATTCCAGTCACCAATAATCCCACGCTGGCAGCAGCTTCCGCAGCATTAATAACATTTAGACCAGTAGACACGTAATTTATTGTGCTATAAGCGCCGGAATACCTTCGTCTGCATCTAGAGTACTTTTGAATATCTGATTCAATTTGAGTCCTAACTTTTCTTATTTCTTCCAGCCTGAACGTTTGAACATTACTTAAGTCTAATGTTGGAGCACTGGGCTGTATTGGTTGTTCATCCACTAGGCCTACTGCTTCTACTATAGCAGGATACAATTTTGTCGTCATATTTTTAGTGTGAAAAAAAAGGGTTAACAATAATTAACTTGATTTTAGTTTATTAGCAAAATATTCTATTTGACTATCAGAAAATATCTGATCGCTGAAATAAAATGCTAACAGATCTACGTTGTCTAGGCTAATTTGCGCTATTCTGTCAATAGGATTTGGAACAGGGACAAAAGTTATCTTGGGTGATGAAGTAAATACGGAAAACTGATTTTCATTTTCTCTTTTCTTCATAAATACTGTAACTCGTCTAGGATCCTCATCTAAATCAACCCAACTTAGAGACACTTGCGGAATTACATTAAAATTTCTCTGCGTAGGCCTGTGAGCAATTATGTCTAGTACTATCATAGCTGCACTACCTAGCTGTAAAGGAGGCTGCAGAACAAGTCTGACATTTTTCCCTGCGGTTTCACGCTTATGTAAAACATAGTTGCTTTTTTTGTAGGCTTTGACTTCTATGGTTTCCCGATTGTTTTCATCCGGCACTAGACTAACTAACATAGGCCCGGCGTTAATAATTTTCTTAAATTTATTGTCTGGTCCCATAAAAGTGTAAGGGCTTTCGCACTTGAATTTAATAAGCCAATCTAATTCTGTGTCTATAGGTGTTAAAGACCAGGTATTTTCTCGTTTAGTAATAGCATACTTAAAATCGGGATCTACTTTACCGGCATTAAAATCCTTTAGCTGATCGATAGATGGTTTTTCTGGCAATACTGACGGCGGCACTGACGGCACTTCAGGCACTGCCGGCACTAGCGCTCGTTTATAATATCCATTTTGTGTAAATTCGAAACCGTAAATAGACCCAACAATAGCATTCGCATCAAAGTCAATTGTGTCTGCCAAGTCTTTCAGTTCAATGGTAGGACAGGTTACTGGAATTTGAGGGCCGATTGACATTGTATTTTAAAATTAAACTTTATTTTATCTCAAGAATAATTGTAAGATCTTCAAAGTCTACAATTTCGTTGTTTTGGTTAGTTATTTTGAAGCAGAAACTAGTATGATAGTCCTGACTTAAGTGGCGTTTTTGAGGCAGAAATTTTAATGAAACTGGATCGCAGTAAGATTCTCTCTGAGTTGAGATTATCCTTAGCAATGTACTAAGAGTTCCGTTTACTAAGTTTTCCGATGTCTTCAGTTGATGAAGGTACACAAACAATCTATTATTAATTAACAAATTCATAGGGTTTGATCCAATAAATCTTATAGAACTGCCGACAGTGCTGGAGCTGTCAGATAAAGATAATTCATTGCCACGGAAACCTAATATTTCTGCCAGCTTTGGCGCAAGTGTAACGCTGGTAATGTCTTTATGCAGGGTTTTATGGAAAGTTAAAGTTACTATCAAGTTTGCAGGGTTCATTTTTGCTTCAATCGAATGAGGTTTAAACAATTCTTCAGTAAGTCTGCAGAAGTCATAATAGCCGGCATGAATAAAGTGCCTTTTTTATTAATCATTATCCAGTTGTTGTTTAGATCATGACTAATATTTAACCATTTAACCGTGAAGAATATTTCGTGTAGGATTACGTTAAGGTCGCTGTTTTTGTTGTCAATAGGATGCTGCCCTGACAAGGTTGAGCCCATTTGGAAAGACAGAACATCAGTCTACATTCCAAAGTAAGACTGCTGCGCTCTCTGTCATCTCCATCTTCCTATATGCTTGCGAAGCATGGACCCTCACAGCAGATCTCCAACGAAGAATACAAAGCATGGAGATGAGGTGCTACAGAAGACTTCTGGCATTTCCTTACCCAACACATCAACCAACGACGAAGTCCGACAGACCATCACACAAGCTATTGGACAACATGATGACCTGCTAACAGTGGTGAAGAAACGGAAACTTCGGTGGTATGGCCACGTCACCAGATCATCAGGCCTTGCAAAGACTATTCTGCAAGGCACAGTGCAAGGAGGTAGAAGAAAAGGGAGACCGAAAAAGAGGTGGGAGGACAACATTCGAGAAGACTGGTTTGACACTGAGCGAAGCCATCAGGGCTGCTGAGGACAGAGAAAGATGGAGTATGCTGGTTAAACGGTCATCTGTGGTGCCCCTACGACCTTCGGGTTACGGGACAGGATAGGATAGGATAGGAATGTACTAGGAGTTCCGTTTACTAAGTTTTCCGATGTCTTCAGTTGATGAAGGTACACAAACAATCTATTATTAATTAACAAATTCATAGGGTTTGATCCAATAAATCTTATAGAACTGCCGACAGTGTGGAGCTGTCAGATAAAGATAATTCATTGCCACGGAAACCTAATATTTCTGCCAGCTTTGGCGCAAGTGTAACGCTGGTAATGTCTTTATGCAGGGTTTTATGGAAAGTTAAAGTTACTATCAAGTTTGCAGGGTTCATTTTTGCTTCAATCGAATGAGGTTTAAACAAATTCTTCAGTAAGTCTGCAGAAGTCATAATAGCC